>JAANDH010001068.1:19560-92284 GCA_011799765.1 Nymphaea thermarum
GGAAGGTATTAGAGAATGTAAAAAATTGTTACAAAGAACTTTTGAAATGAAAGATTTAGGTTTTCTAACGTATTTCTTGGGTATTGAGGTTGCATATTCCACTAGAGGATATTTTTTGTCACAAACTAAGTTTGCTGCAGAGATCATTGCTAAATCAGGCATAACAGATGATAAGGTCACAGAAACTCCTGAAGCAGTAAGAAACAAAATGAAGATTGATGATGGAGTTCCACTTACCAATCCCACTCCTTACCGACAGCTTGTGGGTTCCTTAATGTATCTTAGCATCACTCGGCCTGACATTACTCATGCAGATCATACTGTGAGTCAATTTCAACATGCTCCATCAACCGTTCATATGGGAGTTGTTCTTCGTATCATTAGATATATTAAGGGAACAATAAATAAGGGAGTATTTATGTCTTCCTCTTCTCTTTTAAACTTGATTGCTTATACTGATGCTGATTGGGGAGGAGATCCAAATGATAGACACTCAACTACTGGTTTTTGTGTTTTTTTAGGGAATCACTTATCTCATGGAAGTGCAAGAAACAACAGAAAGTCTCTCTATCCTCTACTGAAGCTGAATATCGAGCCATGGCTTCTACAACTATGGAAATTGTGTGGCTTCGTCAAATGCTTCTTGATATGGGAACAAGAATAGAAGAACCTACTGATTTGTGCTGCGATAACAAAAGTTCTATCTACATTGCCAAGAATCAAACATTTCATGAACGAACAAAGCATATAGAGATGGATTGTCACTATGTTCGTGAAGAATTTTTGAACAAGACCATCAAGCTTCCATATGTCTCCTTTGAGTTCCAGCTGGCTGATTTCTTCACGAAGCCTCTATGTTCTCCCAGATTCAACTTTCTTTTAGATAAACTTTCGGTGTTAGCACCGTAAGTTTAAGGGGGGGTGTTAGGAAATAAGATATCTTGTTGATATCATAGCTAGGTTAGGTTTTACATTTTTTATATTTTATTTTTATTTTTATGTATTTTATTATTTCTTTTATTTTTATTTTTCTTTTATTTTATTTTCCTTTTCCTTTTCTTTTCTTTTCTTTATATTTTCTTTTATTTTTCCTTTTCATTTTCTTTTTCTTTTTGTTTCCCCTTTGATCTAGCCGTTGGGAGTTCCAACGGCTCCTTTATGAGCCGTTGGAACCTCCAACAGCTAGAACAGCCCTCTCTTCCTTCTCTACTTCACTCTAATTGCTTGTATATATTCTTGGGCTGCCTCTTGTACAAGTATGCTGTTTTACACAGCCATTTGACATTCATTCAATAAGATTGATATATTTCCAAGTGGCCTTGGTGCCTTTTTCTATTATATTCTTCTTTAGTGACTATTATAGTCACATTTATAGTTAAATGGAGAACAAGCTGAAAATCGTGATTCTCATTAGAACTTCAAACATGAAATTAGTGAAGCTGACATTGAAGGAATTCAAACATGATGGGAGATGCACAAATGCAAAATATTCTGCATTGAGGTTAGATATCAAGTTTAAGACCATATGTCTATATTTAATGAATTTATCAATTAATCTATTGCCACTTAAAAAGTGAACCTTATCTTGTCTAAAAGGCATACATTCCAGAATGGTTAGCATCAGTTTCTTGTTGATCAAGATGGTGAAGGTGGAATTGAATCTGTATGAATGTGGAGCTGACAAGTTCAGTTATGCCTACTTTGGAATAAAGTGGTTCCTTGAACCAAATATTTCATCTTGTTCAGATAGTGCAAAGGGATCACTTTGGTTTTTGATTTGTTGAAAAAGCAACTTTTATTGAGTCCGACTCTTCCTTATGTTCAGTGTGTTCATAATGGTCAGTTGGTACTCCTTCCCAAAAAAGGAAAAAGAAAGTTAACCTTTTTCCACCTGGAAGTGCTGGAAGCTTAATAATTACGTGCTTGAAAGCCTTATAGTCTCTTAGTTTCTAATTCTATAATGGAAATGTGCCTTATAATTAAAATTTTAAGTACCATAAGATTGCCAGCTCTTCTCAACCATTTTCTTACCAGAAGTCTATGCCCACCTGGTTTTTTATCTCTCTTTGCCTGGATGTGATTTCTTTCCAAAGATGTTTTTTTCCATGACAATGCACAAAAATATTACTTTTCAAGTTCATCATTGGTATTGATTCTCTGTGAAATTTCAGGTTGATGAAAAGATGCTTGCTTTTAAGACTTGGTATCCCACATTACAGAAGGCCTTAACATGTCTAGAAAAGTTGTCCCATCGCTTGGAACCTACAGTTTTTACTGGCCTTGCACAGGTATTTTACTGTTGTTTCTTGGTGATTTTTCTAGTTTTTACCATTTGATCCATGTTTAGGATGGCTAAAATGTTGAAGAGACCATGTTAAGCAAGATGCAAGAGCTAGATATAACTTTGTACTTGGACTGATGTACATAAGATTAGTTGTTGAAGCTGATTCTACAATTTTGAATGGCATGACAAGGGAGGACAACTTTATAGAGATTTCTTAACCTCAGTACTAAAAGCATGCAACAAAGATAAATCAGTTTAATATCCATCTATCTGCTAATTTAATAATCTATAGTTGGATCACTTGGAATTGAAAGTCTTATTGCTTCTTTGCAACCAGAAAACCATCATGTTCTACTAATCAATCACCTTTGGATGCTTCTCCATTTTTTGCATCCAGCGGAGCACTTGGACCAATTAAAAGGTCTGTTAGACAATGATCACTGTCTAGTTAAAAAGAAGTCCTAATTGAAGTCTACCCTTATTCCCAGGATCCCAAATTAAGGGTTTAAATGCTATGTCAGTAGAAAACTGCGAAAGTGAGAGTATAAATTTGAGATTTCTCTAAAAGTTTTCATATTGAAGTTTTCTTTTGCCTTTTTTATGATTGTTTGACTTTTTGCACTTTCAGGAAGTTGTTGAAGTTTGTTCCACATCCATTCAGGTTAGTGAATTTGTCCAAGTTTTGGCTTTGGTAACATGAAATATCTAAAAATTTAATTGGCATGTCATGCAGGTTATTTTCTTGACATCATTTGCATCTTTCTTCCTTGTTCCTTTTTGTTTTTTTGTTCTTTTTTGCTCTGGAATTATCTTTTAGGGGAGGAATTAATCTCTTTTTGTCCTTTCATGCCAGAAAGCAAGCAAACTGATTGCAAAAAGATCTTCCACTATGGATGGGCAGCTTTTCCTCATTAAACATTTACTAATACTGAGAGAGCAGGTTCGGTGTTTCAGTGATTATGGTATGACAAGTTATTTAGTTTTCATTAGATGGTTATAAGTAATTCTATTTTCCCTTTCTTCCCCCCCCCCCCCCCCAGATTGCAAACTTCGAGATTGAATTTTCCGTGACCCACAAGGAACTGGACTTCGCTCATCTGCTGGTTTGTCTCCGCAATCTGTTAATGTATATGTGACTATTCAATAAACATCAATAGTCATTTGTCAGTTCACTTAATTATTTTGACTCCTAAGTTACTCTTTTCAGTGTTTGTAGGTTAACATTTCATTCATCTGCTGAATTATGCTCCTCTTTTATTTTCTCTCGAACGTGTCCATCAGATCCAAGTTGCTTGCTTTTCTTTTGTTTGTTTTCATTTGCTTTATGCTTGTCTATTGGAAAAGCTGCATTTGTGAAATTTAAGAAATAGGTCCAAATTGTCCATCTTCCTTGTTATCTTGGACCAGTAGGCAAATTCCACTTTTTTTTTTCTTGCTAACTTTTAACAACTGCCTGTGCATTTTTAGTTATTTTCAGTTGCATTTTTTGGTTTTTAAATTTTAACATTATAATTTTTGTATACTTTCTACACGTTTTCTAATACCTGTCAGGCTTGCTAGGCTACTTACGTTCCAATTGGTCCTCTTGTGCCTCCAGCACCTAGTCTCAAATCAGAGTGTAAGCAGAGAATAGAAGGGCATTCTTTCAATCTTTTAAGGAGTCTTATTCTTCACAGCCAATCACACCAAAGAGACCCCCAGTTGTTGAAGAACCAAAATAGATAATAACAAACTTGGCACACGGGTCATACATGCTGTAAGATCCAGCTTCTTAGCATTGAAATTAGGAAATGAATACAGTTTTAGCCCTGAAGTTCCTGAACCCTACTGTGTTCCTGTGTGAGTATTGCTAAAACATTATATCAGAATTTGAAACTAATAATACATATAAAAAGTATGTGACTTAGTCTTTTTGAACTGGACAGGAAATGGATGTCTGATGGTTGCGAAATTTGCAGTCAAATTGGGGGGCTAAAATAGTCTAAGACCCTGTGAGACTTGGGTATTCTAGTCAATGCTCAGTGGCAAACTTGTAATTAACGCTCACGATCAGGGGTAGATTAGTAATTAATAATCAAGATTAAATTATGTTAATCATGATTAAGTTTTAGTTATTGACAGTTAAATAGCATAAACACCCCATTAATGAGAACGAAGCCATAAATACTTCTTTGTCAGTCGTGACAAGAAAGTGACAGGGTTCTTTCCAGAGATTTCACCAAACAGTTGGTGAGCAAGCTGTTTTTCACATAAAACAGCTATAGCAGTTACCTTTGCTGCAGTACCATGTAAATCAGAGTGTAAACAGAGGATATAACGACAGACTTCCAATCTTCAAACAATCTCAGTCTTCACGCCAACCACGATCCACACCAAAGAGGCCCACATACCACAGTTGTTGAAGTTAACTGAATATATTACTAAAAAGTAAAAACAGATAATAATAAACTTGGCACACAGGCCATACATACAAAGGGACCACACCTCTCATATTTATATGAGAAAGAAATAAAGAAAGCAAGAACAAGCTGTTGTTCCAATGGCTATAATAGCTATTGGAACTATCCAACATCTAGTTTGGCTAAAAAGAGAAAAATACAAGATAATAGAAAATTACAAAAGACAGAAGATATACATTATATATGTCATAAATATTAAACTCAAACATAGATGCTGACAGCAGCAAAATACGTATAGAGATGGCATATGGTATGACCATTGTCACATATATCATGTACGGATATTATACGGCGAGGAATTTCTCGGGTATAATATGGCAACGTTATATATATCGGGAATATCTTGGGAAAATCTCGGCAAATTTTTAAAAAATTTAAAACATTTAATAAATCCTGAAAATTATAAAAAAATAAAAAGTTAATAAAAAAATACGAACAAACGTGAATTTCTGTTTTTTTTTTAAAAAAAGACGCGTCTAATTGCCGTTTTATACGGCTGACTTATTTCTCGCATATTATACATGTTTTTTTCGAATAATATGACATATATACATATAAATTGGCACTTGCACAAAGACTAACAGTCTCCAACAAGCATTTTCATCTAGTGTGTGTCACCAAAAAAGTTTCCATGTTTTGCATAAATAGTCATATCTGAATGAGATTTTGACAACTATGATAGTCTCTTTCAGATAGGCCAAAACGTATGTATCCTTAGTCATCTCTTGGACATATTTTTTCTTTTCTAAAGATCAATTTCCTTTTTATTTAAAATGGAAAATGTGTTTCATTGAATCGGACAGTTGAATGTAGTAATAGCAATCCTTTTTTGGTTGCCAAGGTTTTCATCAAGATCAAGTTGGCCAACCATATTTTTTGAGTCAAGCAATTTAAATTTTGTAACCACACTGAGTTATTTCCGCCAACTGTATTTAAAACTGAAAAAGAGAACAGGGAGAAGTTTAAACTTGACTTTTTGAAGAAAAGCCACATGCAGAACATACAAAATTTGATTAAAATCATAAATTAAAAGGAAAAAGCAGAATTCACTTGATGCCACTCTTCTCTCATGCTCAAAGCTTCTTCGCAAACCCAATATGAATCTACTGAAGATGCAAATTAAATTGTTTGGACAGCAGCTTATCTTTAGGTGAACCATATTCATATTTTGTATCTTTGATTTTGAAAGAAATAAAAAAAAAAAAAGTAGCTGACAAGGTTGACATCTTGGCCTAATCAAATAGTGGCATTCTTGTATACTTGAGTTTAAATATTTACTGTTTTATGTTCCTCTTCTTGATTACTTTGTTAGGAACATCTGCGGAGGTTACTCAGGGGTCAAGCATCTTTGTTTGATTGGTCAAGGTCATCATCATTAGCAAGAACATTGTCGCCAAGGGTTTTGGAGAATCAGATAGATGCAAAGAAGGTAGACAGCCAATTACACCTGTTGAGTAAATATTTACTTTTGCTGTTTCCACTTTCTAGTAATTAATAACACTTTTTATGTGTGTGGATATGTTGATTGAGTTTTTCTTTTGTCTCCAGTAATTGCTAATTTTCATGAAATTGCAGAGCAAAAAAGAATGTGATCAAGCTTATAACTCTAATGCTAATTTGAATGCATACTTTTGACTTTGTGGGTTTGTTTCCAAAGAATTGCTATGTTTCCATGAACTTAAAGCATAATGATAATGCAATCAAGGCAAATGCTATGTTTGTTTTCAGAGCTAAGTGACAACAATTCCTAGTTCATAGATGGTTATAAAAAAGAACATGTCATATTTCCTGCTCATTTTTCTCGTCAAAAGAACATCGCCATTTGTTAAATGGTCTCTAATTCTTGGTCAAAATAAAATTCATTAGGATCAGAAGTGAATTGAGTTATGCTAGACAAGAACCAAGGGTCAGACAGATGTTAAGAGCAGTTTCTGTAAGGTGTAAAAAAAAAGAATGGTTAGCTTGAATGGCACTAATTAAACAGGTAGTTAAAAACAGGTATCTACATGCTAGAACTAGCTACCTACTGGATTGATCGACCTATAGGTGGCATTTATTTGGAGCCACTGCCAACTAGTTTCCATGATATTTTGTACTTTGAGCACTATTTTTTTGTTTCGTAGTTTTTTTTTCTAGCGCAATCTGAGAAATAACATGAAGAATCAAGAAAAAGCCCTTTTTCATTGAAAGATGGACTGTCATTTGGGTGAAGTTGCTTCCAGGACATGTTGAGTTAAAGTTTTAGCTTTAGAACACCCAGATGTATATGCACACATGCATAAGTGTTTTATTCATAGTTACAAGCAGCCTGCATACATAAGCATCATTTTCTTAGTGTTGTTCATCAGGCTTGTTAACATTTTAGCTCTTAGTGTTACATTTAACCTTATTATTTTCCATGCTGCTACATTTTTAGCTTTTTTTTTCCTGCTGGTCTTTTCCTGTGTTACTTGAGCGTACAGATTGCCATTCATCTTACTTAACACTTCTGCCTAAACCACATACAAAGAACTTTTTGTGTGCTCAAATGCTTCTATATATTTTGGTTTTCCACTATGCGTCTCTTAACAGTCCAGAGGTTTGGCATATAACAAAAAATGTTTATGCCTTGTGAGCCAAGAAACCTCCCCAGCCAGTTGCCATATAAAAGCTGGAAACCTTAATAAAAAGAATTCCCCATTTCTTTCAGGACAAGGAAACTGCTGACAATCCTGTAGCTATAGCTAAAGCAGAAGTAGCATAAAGTGTGCTATCCGGTTAAAGTTTTAGAAACTAAAGTAAACTTTCACATACAAGTCTTCATTCATGCAGTAAAGCTATCTCATGTGCTTTTGGTTTTTCTTGTTTTCGTCTATGCATTTGATTCACTTCTGTTTGGGCTGGTGAACAGGTCGATGCTTTTCTTTCATAATTGTACTCGTGTTATTCTCCATTCTCTCTAGGGGAGTGTAGTCTTGATGTAGGATCCCACCTTCAACATTAGGACGTATGTGTCATGTTGTTTGTTTTTCTGTACAGGAATTGGAGAAATGCCTCAAAGCCACATGTGAAGAATTTATCATGTCTGTGACAAAAATTGTGGTTGATCCTATGCTTTCCTTTGTAACCAAGGTGTGCACTCTCTTTTGTTGTTACCTATAGCTTCTATCTCAAGGTCTATGGTGGAACTTGGGGACCACGTAAACATTGTCCAATGTGATAATAAGTCTCATACTGGGCACCAAGTGAAAGCCTGAGCAGTCCAGCCAGGCTTGGACATCCATAGAGATGGCAATGGAATGTGACATTCATGTTCAGGCAAGTTTTACCTATGTTACGTGGGTCTAGGGTGTGGGTGTGGGTGCTGGATGCGGCAAGTTCTAAAAAAATTTGGGTGCGGGCGCAGTGAGGGCATATGTTTAATCTGTTATATGAGTAATTTTAAGGGTACCTTACTTTCGTACAGAATTGAAAATTTTATTAAATAAAAATAACAAAAAGGATGAGAGGTTTGGTTGTCCTCCTTAAGGAAGGTAGTCAACAGGCTTAATCGCCCCTTAAAAAGAATGACCATGCTTGTAGCATTCATTAAAAAATTTAAATAGACCAATAAAACTTGATGTCGTTTAAAAAGGACTTCAAGTTCCTGTTCCTTTGAAGAGGAGTCTCTCCCTTACAAGGGTGAGAGAAAAAAAGAAGAAAAAAGGGAAAGAGAGAAATAAGAGTGAAAAAGGGAGGAGGAGAGAGAAAAAGTGAAGAGGGAGAAGAAAAAAAGGAAAAGAAACAAGAGAAAAAAAAAGTGGGTGCAGTCAGCCGCACCCGACTTGGTCAGGTGTTGTGTCGGGGTGGCACCCCCAGTCGGGTTGGTGCATCACCATTTTTTCGCTCCCATGTGGCTTAGAGTTTCTTAGAGTTTCACATCTCAACTCATTGTCAACGGTGAGCCTCTTATCGGTTGGCATGCATCTTTTTCATATAACTGAAGTGAATCAAACTTTGATTTATATTACAGAATAGGTGTCAATGGAAGGAAGCAAATCAGGAATAAACAGAAATACATATGAGTGTTTTGTTGAACTAACTGGAGATTCTCTAGGTTCGACTCACTTTTGGGTTTGGAATGAAGTTTCTGCCCTATTAACTTTTGTCTAGTTTAAATTAGGAGCTGATGGTACACTTTAAATTTGAAATTTGAGATGGTAGAAAAGGTTCTCCATTGGCATTATCAATGTGGCTACTCTATCAGGATTCATTTTGTGCAGGAAATTTGAGGATCCTGACTTGGGGTCTACTGGTTGTTTAAATTTGGATATTGTTTGCAAAACATGGACAGGTTACTGCAGTAAAGGTTGCATTATCATCTGGCAGCCAATCTCAGAGAATAGATTCGGTTCTAACAAAACCACTCAAGGATCAGGCTTTTGCATCTCCAGAGAAAGTGTCAGAGCTTGTACAAAAGGTGCCATTTCAAATTCACTAAAGTTGCATAGTTATTCTATTGTTCTATTCATAGTCTAAGAGCGACAATGTTTTTTGGCAGGTTGATAATGAAATTCGACAAGAATTACCCACAGTTATGGCAAGAATGAAACTCTATCTCCAGAATCCATCAACGCGAGCAATTCTATTTAAGCCCATCAAGTATGTGGCTTTTCTGAAAATAATGCTGATGCATAATTTTGATGACATGCTGATTAAATATGCTCGTATTTTATGACTTTTATATATATGAAATCATTGTTTATTACCCCCTACTGGTCATTTCTTATACTGTGAGAAGATGGAAGATGCCGAGGTTTTTGCTTAAATTGAAGCAAACATTACTTGGAACCTTGCATTAGAAAATATATATGTTGATTAAGAGTGTCTTTTCATTCCGAATAAATTATATAGAATTATAATTCAGGAAAACAGACAGAATTTTGAATTTGAAGACAGATTTAAATAGACAATTATAGGCATGTCTTTGGACCAAAATATAGTGACACTTCTATTGGCTTAACCTACATGTGTTAGTTTTTTGGACAGGGAACAGTGTACTGTTCAACTTCATTATGATTTTAGTTTCAAATTTATGTACAGATTTTGCCTGAAAATCTCTTTGTGAAAAGCTATTAAACATTGCACACGTTTGATTCTTGTACTAAAGTGTCTTTTTGTTGTTTTTAGGGCAAATATACTTGAGGCCCATATTCAGGTACACAAATTAATAGAATCTGAATATACTCCTGAAGAAGCTGAAATTATTGGAATGGTGAAGACTGAGGAATTGCAAGCTCAGCTGGAAAAAATTTTGTAAGCTATACAAGAATGCTAGCCAGAAGAGAAATTGTCTTCAGGTTAAATTTTTCTGTAGAATTCAGGTCTTTGTTATTCTTCTATATTTCTTGAAGCTCGACACATATATATGGAACAAGCTAGAGTCAATTTTGAGTTTTGTTATTCATTTGTTATGCGCTCCCTGGTTTATGCTTCCTTGCTTAGCCTCATGCGAGGCCTTGTAATCATTTTACTGCTTGCCACAAAGCAATTTAAGTGCAGATGAATATGGTGCTTTAATTGAAGCCTCAGTGTATGTTCCAAACTTTTTGCTGGAGCAGGTAAACAAGCTGACATTGCTAAGCTTCAATTACTTGGCTTGTTTGGGCTCACATTTTCAAGCTTAGCTAAGGAACTTGGGCTGGGTTTTCATGGATTTGATGTCAGGATGGATGGTCACCTCATACGGTACAATTTTGGATTAAAATCAGGATTTGAAGTCTGAATGGATGCCCACGTTATGCCATGCAACTTTTGATGATTAGTGGTCCAATCAGTGATTTACTTGCATCTCATAGTCGCTACTCTTTTGTTGTATATGGTGAAATTTGCCTCAAATTCAACCAAACACCATCCAACTTTACCCTCTTTAAGAGCTATTGATGGTCTTAGTCCTGTGCCTCTTCAAACTGACTTGTCTAGACAACATGGTTGTCTACTTGGGTTGTTTGAGCTCAAGTTTCACTTAGCTTAGGAGCTCGGACAGGGTTGTCTTGGCTTCATATTGTGAATTGATGTTTGTTCACCTCAAACCATGCAACTTTTGATGAAAATAATGATCCGATCAACAATGACTGTTGATTTGGCTCAGAATTCAGCCAAACGCCACCCAGTTTCGCTCTCGTCAAATGCTTTTGAGGGAAAATCTTGTTAAGCTTTGCATCGTAAAACTTGTTAATCTTGTGGTTCTATGCATTGGTTTGGGATTGTCCTCTAGATTGACTTAAAACATGACCGACAAGAAATGTGACGACATTGAAGACCAGGATTTTCCAAGCCACCAAAGATCCTTGTCCCATTCATTAGAGAATGTGTGGTGTTTAACCTTACCAAATCCCAACGTAGCTGTATACGGTTTGATCTGGTTTGAAGCGTGACCTTGACGTGGAGATGAACATGGGGCTTTCACGGACTTGGGCGGCTGGGGCTCCAAAATTTATGTTAGAGCAGATTAACAAACTTGAACTGACTCAGCTTTTGCTGCTTGCTTGTTTCAAGTTTCAAAATCAGCTTAGTGACTGACGGGGTTTACTGTCACTCCTCAAATTTTTATTTAATTTTTTAAATGCAAAGTGGATACAAAACTTTGGTGATGTGACAGATTCGATAACACTAGGGAGATCACTTAAAGCATGGACTATAACATGAGGCGTTCTTTTTCTCACTAAATGCAAAATTTATATATACAGACCTACAAAATGCTCTGGGCCTTAGTTACGGTTTTGCACAAAATTGTTAGATTTAAGAAAGGGGCTTAAACTATTGACGAGATGCCTGCATATGAAACATTTCCCTAGTGAAATGGACGTCCATCAAAATATGACGGACCAGCAATTACAATATCCACCTAGGGCATGTCCATTATAATATCATACAGGTACACTGCACTGCTCATCAAACAATGAGTTGCGGTCATGATTTATCACATGGGGCAAGGCTCCATATCACTAGCCCTGTATATGTCAAAACTTTCAGAGGCATATTGATCAACTTGTTAATATTTCACATAATTCTCAATCATCATCATGATAACGCACAAACTATGTTTCAATTTTCGTTGTTGGCCATAATACAATAAATCGTTCATTTGATTACATACACATGTATACACAATGAGGGTCACAATACTCTCTTAGTCGTTCATTTAATTTCACAATTCATTTTTGCAGGATTAACACAATGAGAGCATTGTCTGCACAATTAACCTTTGTCCAATACAATTGCGAGATACACAAAGGGAGTCGCATTGTTAGTGTCGATGTTCATTTCAAACACTTTTATTATTCAATTATTTTAGACCACTTTATAGTTTATACACACGCCTTCTACCCCGCAAGAGCGTATCACACGTTGCCCTAATTAGATTACGCGGCTACGTTTATCCCCGGTTACATAAGGTACGGTTAAGGATATTTTAGTTTTGAAGTCTCTAGCCTATAAACCTATGTGATGTTGCAATGATTTTACATTATAATCCTTTCATAGTTCGACTTTTTGACCAGTAAAATTTAAGTGTATTTCCACCATGGGTGACTTCTTGATCGGGAGAAACTACTATGATGGCCCAAAACAATATTGGTCCAAACTTGCTAGAATGCTGGAGCAACCTACCGAAGTTCATATACAAGTAGAGATGTTTGGTCTCCCTTAGAACACCCAGGATAGGAAGGCAGAAGCATGTCGCTCTACCATTCAGGTAGACTAACCAACGGAAAAATAAATGAACATTTGAAAACAAAAGTGAATACTATCAGCCAACATGGTCATATTCAAACTTCTGTGAGGTATCCCAATTCTCTAGTATTCATCTCAAATAGGATAATGATCAGCTATAAGGTGTCATTTTCATTCTTCTGAGGCCAGTTAATAAATGGCAACCACATTTCAAAAACAACTGGAATCCCTTAGGATTTCTCACGAAATGATCATACAATGGATGTTTTTTATAGTTTAGACTACTGCTTGAGACAGTACAGGCACTTCCAGATGATTCACCTACGTCCATGCTCTGCATCTATTTTTCCAAAGTGCTTCTTTCGGTGTCCTTATGCTGGGTACGCCCACCGAGTCCATTAGCCTAGGGAGCATTGGTTGTACCAATCTCTCGATCGGTCCCTCTGCACGTATGGTGATGACAAATGGACCAAAATTCCACTTGAGACATTGGTCAAGAGTGGATGATATACCTTGCACTTCATGGATCCAAGGTCGTCCCAAGAGCAAGTTGTATGATAGGGGTACATCCACCACATGAAATAAAATGCAATGACTGGTGCGTTAGATGATCATGTCCATGAAGAGAGTTCCTTTGCTATTCATGTTTCGACCATCATATCCTTAGATATTAGTTTCATCAGTGTCATATTTGTCTTCATGAAAGCCCAAAGTCTTGGCCGTTAGATCAGGACAAATTTTTAAGTCTCTTTCTCTGTCGATCAATACATGTGGCATAGTCATCTTATTAACTTGGACGATGATGTTGAGAGCATCTTCATGATAATATCCTCGTTTTGAAATATCCTTTTCTGTAAAAGTGATTGACTAGTCCTTGGAGGCCTGAATCCAGTCTTCCTCAATGAGATGTTCTTTCAAATGGGTAACTTCATCCAAATAACATGGATTCTCGTTTGGAGAGTCATCTGATGACTCATTGTCGCTACCTTATAAGAGAAAAGTCTTTGAAATTATGGTAGAGTTTTTAGATGAACATTCTGCCAATAAATTCTAATGGTTGCTTACCCGAATAGTCACCATAACTTGGTGTGAATTTTCGTCGCAAGGTTAGATGTGCTCCTGCGAATAATATGAGAGTGGAGTGATTATCGCGATTGTGGTGACTGAGGCCTTCTAATGATCGGAGAATGGATTCCTCAATACCTTAGGGATGTTATCATCATCAACCTTGAGATCTTTGTTGATGAAATCTTGGATGATGCTATTGAAGACAAAACAATCTTTGGTGTCATGACCAAGGGCACAATACTTACACAATTTTTTTTTATCACTTTCCATCATTTTTGGCGGTTTTGAAACTTTTGGCAAGATGATAGTTCCTTTGACAATGGGGTATTCTAGAATCTTCTCGTGAGAATGGAGGGGAGGAACTCTAGTATGGGTGTTTGCTTTTTCTTCTTTGTTTCCCTTGGGCAGTTGTGTGTTTTTTTTATGGTTTGTCTCTTTGTCATGCTTATAATTGTTGTCATTTCCTTCTCGAGTGTCAGCATTTGCTATAAGTGAGCAGGTAAGTGTGTTTTTTTTCTTTTCTTACCCTCTTCTTTGTACTTGGGTACAATAATTTCATCAAAATTGTCTTTTTCAATTCCTTCCTCTATTGAATATGTTTGTTGGGTCAACTCGGCGAAGTTCTTGATTGGAGCATTGTGGATGAGACTTGTCAAGGGTTGGGCAAGATCTTTTTTGATAAGTAATAGAATTTGTGTTTCAGAGAAAGGCTCCTTCATCTTGTTGCATTGAATTCTCTATTTTTGGATAAATTATCGAGTCTTTTCTCATTGACGGAGACTGCAAAGGATACTGAGGGTTTAAGTCATGGGAACATTTTGCTCAAGTCTCTCAACAAACATGCTAACCAATCTAATTGAATTCCTTAAGTTCAATTGGGTTAATGTTTTCTTTGTACCATTGTGTTGATGCCTTCAAGGATCCTCGAAAAGTAGTAAAACAATGCTCAATTGCTTACCCGGATCTTGTAGCAACCATTGAAGAATGTTGAAAGGTGAACGTGTGGGCAAGTGGTTTCATAATATTTGACAAACTCATTAGGCAAAGCCTTCATGTCTTTGTCTCCTTCAATCCCAAGGTAATAATCCCTACATGAGTATGAGTGTTTCCCCTTCCTCTTAAGTTCAAGGTTGCTCATTCTTTTCTCCATTTCATAAAACTTACGCTTAGTTGGACTTTTGCCATCACTTGATTTGTTTGACTCTAACCTTGTCTTTTTCTTTTTGCCCTTAACTTCTTTTACTTTCTCTACAGAACTCTCGTTGTTCGAGCTGCTGCTTGGGGTATACTTCTTTGTCGTTTTGCCCTTAACTTCTTTTACTTTCTCTTCAGAACTCTTGTTGCTCGAGTTACTGCTTGGGGTATACTTCTTTGCCTTTTTGCCCACTTTCTCTTCCATTTCGGCTTCTCCTCTGAACTTTCACTTGAGTTAGGGCTAGCTGAGTTGCTATCCTCTATAATTTCTTTTTTTCTTTCTTTTTTAACATCTTCTTCTTCTTTGATGAAAGCAATTCAGTTTTTCATCTTTACTAGTTGTTGAGTCTGAATCTAGATGGTTTTTACTCTGATCTATAGGAGAAGACTTGTTCTTTTCTTGTTTCTTTTTGTTTGGTATGTTTTTCATTTGTTGATTTTGGAGTAACCATCAAAGCCTTTTGTTTTTTTTACTCCCTCGTGAAGTGTTCTATAAACTACTAGAACATATGGTAGCCTTTTGGTTTAATTGCTAGGAAGCCAAGCATTTCTGTCATAGGACTGGAAGATGAAGCTTTGTTCTAAGGGATCAAATTAACTTGTGCTCTTCTTTCAACTATCCTGTTGGCTTCAAATATTCATTTTATGAGACAAGAAAATGAAGAGTCATTGAAAGAAAATGATGACAAAATGAATGTCCACATTGCATTAAGAATTTAAAGATTACATCCAAAGAAAATATTAACTGATCAAATATGACAATGACTGATGATACAAAATTGACACCATAAACTTTTAGGAAGGATGGATGGTGGTTGGCTAGCATCCCACCACTTAGTGTATTCCTTCTTTACTACTGGGCTTATGAACCAAGTATAGGATATATATGTCTTTGATTCTTGTCGAGCTATTGCAAACAACACCGTCCATTGAGGAGAGCTGAGGTCGAATTCAGAAATAGCTCTGATTGGTGCATGCACAGAAACCATCTTTTATCTTTCAGAGCATTGTCTCATGTATCTATCAGCACAATAATCAACTATGAAATAGAAGCCCAAGAGTGTGGTATGGCCATAGTAGTGGTGAGTGTATCTAGGTGGATTCTGGCACGATCATGAATAATCTGAAACAATCTCTTCTTCATTTCTCTACTTGATCAAACTGTGGCATTGTTCCAAGATTGTCAATGTTCCACCAATGTTGTTTCTGAATAGACTAGCCCAGGGGCCCGTGTGCTTGAGAAACCATGATTGCAAAGGATATGTGCATCCTTCCACATAGTTTGTGTCTCTGATGGTGAGACGGTGAGTCCTTGGTAAATGAAAACCAAAGTTGTTATTGTCACTGGCAAGTGTCGGGTTCCCTTATGCCCTCATATCTAAAAAAGTTGGCGATACAAACATCTAGGAGGTTGATTCCATTGGTGAAGAGGGTCAGTCCCACTATACAAAGCATCATGCCGTGGTTGACTCTTCTTATGGCTTTTCAATATAAGGTGGAAGACTCAACATAGGCTCCTCGTCACACTAGTATGTGGTGTCCAACCATTGCCAAATCACATTTTGCCACATAATATGTTCTGATCCGGTTCAGATTTACATTTCAGATGCGATAAGAAATCCCAAGTTCCCAATTAATTGTGGGTTCAATTTGGATCCATTACTTCTTGATATTTTTTATTGACATTATTTATTTCTTTTTTTTTTTAAGAAATCGTTTTTCAAATATTTTTCACTTATTCGGTTGAATTGGTGAATCAGCTAAATTGCTCAATTGGCAAGCTCACAGATTTGGTTGATTAATCGGTTCTTGCAACACTAGCTTACAAAACATAGAAGAAGATCGTGTGGTGGCTAGGGGATAGAAAGGTCAAAGCTACTTTGACATTTCAAGTAACAACTTTAACATGCTTCCTAAATTCTGCTATTTCTTATGTTACCATCGTCAAGTCTCCCAAAACGCTTTTCTACATAGACAGTTCACTAAAGATGTCTACCCCAATAAACCTCTAGCTTCAATCCAAAAGGCTTATATATGTCTGAAAACTATCGCAACAGTCGGACCAAGGTTTAGTAGGCAGCCAGTTGTTGTTTTGAACATGGGGTGCCAACCCCTTATACTGCAAACAAGGGGCCACTAACACATAAGTTGATGCATAGTGGGGGTGGCACCCCCATGTACCAAATTAAATTCATGCCCTGTACTCTTAGGGGACAACGGGTTCGATAGAAGCTTTTGCTTTCTTTAGGTGGTAGGATGAAACACTCTCTCTGCCTATCTAGAAAGAAACTATAGATGACTCCTTAAGGATTGTGGAGCTTAAACAATAAACTTTAGCTATTTGAGGTTATATTTCAAATTTAAAGTGGGTGGCTTTTTGTACCATTTTAGAAGTGGCCAATAGTTCATGCATTTTTTTTGTCTCTACCACAATGAGAGGCACAAATGACACCCCTCTTACTGCTCGTTACTACATCTACACCTTGACTAAAGAGCATGAGACCCTGCTCCTTAACTGTCTTGGCTAACCAGCTCCAGGATCTTAGCTGCGAAACTTTAACCATGATCTTTGACGTAGGAGTCGAGCATAAGCAAATGATCCAGTTTCAATTCGGCCTTATATTTGTTATTTTCTTTTATTTGGATCCAGATCCATGGATTTACTCAGCCTATAAAAATGAGTTTATGAATCAATTGTAATTGGTTTGGAGTGGAATGAAACCCTAATCCTTTTGACTTTTTTCCTTTTTTACACATCTATCACATTTGCTTCCGCTGGGCGCCTGGGATGGTTCTCACAAATTCTTTCTTTGAGGTTGTATCTCTAAAAGTCATAGCTTCTTGAAGAGATACAAGATTATCTTCCACTAGATAATATATAAAAAATTCAGGTACAATTAGTTTAGCTATAGTTAGTTGATTTTCTAATTTTTTTGTAACATTTAGGTCGGCATGTTTGTCGACATAATTTTGTTTCTCAGGATTCACTTCTGCAAAAACCGATTCTAGTATAGATGGTTGAGCAGAAAGCATTTTTATTCAAAGAAACAATTGTTGATTCTATAATTGTATCATTATTAATATCACGTGTTCAGCATATCCAATTATAAAGGACACTTAAAAGTCCAATCTTGTTCTTTTTTCTTTGAGAAGTATACCATAAGTCAACTAAAATATGAAAAACAATTTAGCTAATGTTTTATCTCATAAGGGGATCTTGTCAAATTTAAAATAAGGTACTCGTTCAAAATGTAAGAGACTATAAGTTTTCTCCCCATAAATTGGCATGTAGTCCGGTCTTTAAAACATGTCATTCATGTATACAAAAGTTTTACTTTTCCTTTCAACTACTTCATTTAATTGTAGAGTTTTTGCACCATTAATTTGACAAAATATTCGGTCTTTGTTAAATTCATCAGCAAAATATTCCCCTCCTTGATCTGTCCTCAACTTACTGTTTGTGTTTTAGATCTAGGTCGTGTTTCATATGGATCATAGTAACAAATAATGTCTCAGAGTTTTAAACGGCGAAGTTCATCTCAGGTATAATACGGTGAGCTTAAAAAAATATGGTAAATTTTTAAAAATTTAAAAAAACTAAAAATAAGAGAAAATAAAATAAGTGAGAAACTAATAACACAAACATCACAATACAAATAGATTTGCAACAAATAAAAAGTAGAAAATAAAAAATAACAGTTTGGCATTAAAAAAATTGAAATATATATATATATATATATATATATATATATATATATATATATAATGTGAAAAAAACATGTTAAAAAGCGTATTTTTGTTTTTAACGTTTTTTTAAACGATTTTTTTTCAAAAAACACATTTTTTAAAGTTTTAAACTTCCATTTAATTTATCATTTTTTCTTCTCATTTTTTTTGAAAAAACATGTTTTTTGTGACTATGATATGGACAAAAAAAAATAATTATAGAAACACTTCATATTGTAATTCATTATATCAACATAACAAAATTTTAAATAACCTTATATAAAAGTCATAACATATCTGCTACCAATGGAAGAGTAAATGTTGTCTTTATAGTAGTGAACTAGTTCATGTGATTTTACATTTCCTTTTACACTAAAGTCATGTTTGGATGGAGAGAAATGGATGGAAAGGGAATGATTGAACAATCAATTCTTCGTTTGCTTTACTAAATAAAAAGAATGGAAAAGGAATGGAAAGTAAAAAATTTGTTTGGTTGCAAAAGAAGGGAAAGGAAAGGAAAGAAATGGAAAGGATGGTTTAATGTAAATTCAATCCCTCCAAAATTGGAGGGATTGGAAAGGAAAGGAAAAGTTTATCCCTTTCTACCATGTATACCCTTGACCTTGCATGGCTCTTTCTCTCCGCGCCCCCCCCCCCCCCCCCCCCCCCCCCCCCCCCCCCCCCCCCCCCCCCCCCCCCCCCCCCCCCCCCCACTGCTAGTCAAGACTCCGACAGCTGTCGGGTTTGTTATTTTCTCCCTTTCCGCAACTGCTCGAGAGTTGGATGGTAATCTTCCCCATTCAGACCATACTGACCATCACGGGAGTCACCATCGTTGCCGTTGGACAGTGGGTTGTATGTTCATTGTGTTCCTTGTACACCTCTAAAACTGAATGTTAATGGTATATCGTAAAGTAATATAAATTCTATCATTTCCTTACCTTTCTATCCAACAAAGCTTTATAATCACCTCTTTAATTTTCTCTTCTTTCTTTTCCCTTCCTTTTCATTCTCTTTCCCTCCCTTGCCTTTCCTTTCCTTTTCTTTTCACCCCTCCATTTCCTTTCCTTTCCTTTCCCTCCCATCCAAACAAAGTGTAAAGAAAAGAAATTAAGTCATGTTATCTTAGTATATATGCAAGTTTGCATTTAAGATTATCATCAAATTTAATACAACAAGCCAACCAAGTTCATCCATATTATGGATGCTACGAAAAATTAGATGACCTAATTTAAGATGTTAGATAATTGAAAGCCAACTATATGAGTAAAAGAAATAATATTACACTCATTTTGAACACGTCACTAGTGGAAAACCATTGCCTATAAAAGTTTTTCTTAGTTATAGAAACAATTAAACCATTTCAAAACATTAATGCTACAAATTTAAGTTCTTTCAACATTTTAGTGCAAAATGAATCTGGATTTGAAATTGGTTGCCGCACTCCCTTTGTTTCACACTTATCTTGCAGAAGAAAAAGCTCACATAAAAAGATATTATTTCCTTTCTCCCCTACATTATTAGGACTTAAAACGGATTTTTGACGTAAGATACATGCACTATGGCTTTTGTGCATAGATATTTGTCCTTGTTTATAGCAACCATGAAGCTTTGAGAAACAATGACAAGTTTTTTTCAAGTCAGTGGACCTCAAATGAGTCTCGTCTTTGCAGTTCCTTGTGTAATTCTCTTTTATCAAATCACAAACATTTGTCAATTTTTTTCTGTGGGGTAGGATTTCAACCTTTTTTTCTAAAACTTTTCCCTTCTCTATTTGAAACCAGATTCACTTTCAGATTGATTTCTTTAAGACTTAAAATTAGATTTACTCCACTTTATTGTTTACATGATATATATATATAGACATACATATTTAATGTTAGACAGTTGAATGACAGATAGATAATGAATATCTCTCACCCTCAATCTTCTACAAATCCACAGAGAGAAAAAGGTAGTGGGGCTTTTTTGTCATCTAGTGTTAGTCCACACCTTTGTTTGTTGTTTATCTCTCAATCGTGGCTCTGAAAAGCAAGGGCTAAAATTGTTCCTTAGTCATCTATGATCTAAGTTTCTAAAACCTAGCAGTCTCTTTCTCTCTCTCTCTTTCTCTTTCCCCGTACATAAGAGTTCAACACTGCCGTGTGCCCATGTTTTTAACAGCTAAAATTTAAAAATTGGTCACACTAGAAGTTTGGTAGTAGCCATGATTTGTGATGTAAAGATTGTCTGCATTGGCTTTAGTGACAATTTATGGTCTTTTTAGCGTTGAATTTTAAATTTTGTCCATTTGGCGAGAATTGACTGTTCCTATATATGAGAACTCAAATCTACCTAGAAGCCTAGAAGCACACAACACAAACCATCGGTAAGCATCATGAACCGTTGCTAGACTATAAACCATTGCTAATGTGGTGACTGTTTTTAACTACAAATTTTTTATTTTAAGCAATTTGGCATCGTCCGACATTCAATAGGTTTGAATTCCCATATAAACAAGGTATTAAGCATAGAGGTAAGTTCAAAGGTGGCCTTCTTTAAAATTTCTGTCACCTCGGTTAGGATTTAAACCAAAATTAAATTTAATTGAAGGATTTTGATCAGGCAGGCAACCTTTCAAAAATAATATTGAACGGACACATTTTCACAAAAAACTTAGGAAGAGTCACGACTTTTATAAAGTCATGCCGCTTTTTCATGACAGGCGGACTTCATAAAGTTTAAAAATGTAAAGGCATGTATCTTTAGAATTATATATTGTGACCAATATTCTTAATTTTTAAAAATGAATATATTTTCATTACTGTGTTTTAAAGCCCATGTATGCAAGTGGTGGCAGGAGTTGGAAGATTTAAAGCCCATGTATGCAAGTGGTGGCAGGAGTTGGAAGATCACATACAAGACAAGCAATGTAAGGATTGTATGAGGGTATGGCCATGCTACTAGGTTTAGAGTTATTCATATTAAATTCACCAATTACAATCGAAACTAGAATGATCTTTTTTTACAATTTAAAGCAACTCCGCGCTCACACCTGTATTGACAGGTACACACCCCTCATGTTAGTGAAGAATCACAGCTCATTCTTCACAGTCGCAAAAAATAGAAACTACTTCAATTGATTCAAACGTTTAGAGTTAGCTTGCTACCAAAGTATGCCAATAAAACTAGGATATTGAGCTTTTGACCTCAAATCCAACTCTCTAGCCAAACAGGTGGTGGTCAACACAATATATTAAACACATCCACATGCTCAGAAGCGCTCCATACTTTAAACTGAGCAGGCTGCCTTAAAAGACTTCCAAGTAAAAATTAATCCCCCGTTTAATAACAAACGTTCCTATACCGTAGCAACAGCAGGATAACTGAATGATTAAGGCATTTATGCTTGAGGAAAAACCAGAATATGCATCGTCAACATGTTTAGGATAATAAAATCCAACAAGCTCATATGAATAAAGAAATTGATAGTTTGTCACATACTTGTGGAAAAAACAGAATATGCACCGTAAACGTGTGCATCCTAAGGCTACCAAAATCCAACAAACCCATATGAATAAAGAAATTAATAGTTTATGTCACCATCCCCAAAGGGGTTAGGGCATGGAGTCGACCTCCTGTGTTGCAAACAAAGAGTCACCAATATGCAAGTTAAAAGTCATTGATATACAAGGCTCACCCAATAATTTATGTCACCAATTATAAAGCCAGAGTAATTAAAATCACTATCTCACGCTTAACCGTGAGGTATCGTAATTCAAAGTCACCACATTTTTCCATGAGTCTGCCTCTTCCCACATGGAATACCAACAATAACCATGCAATTGTTTCAGCGAGATACTTTCTCATCTAATGTTCTAGAGCCAAAAGTGCATGTTTACCAACTCTAGTGAATCTGGAAACAAACAAAAAATTACTCCATGAACAATCACAACTATCAAACCACCAAGTAATCTGTTAATCGCTGGTGATATATGCAGTTTAACTTCTAGTATTTGAGAATAACCAATCCCAATCCTTAGGCACAAGCCTCTTTACAATGAAAAATGTCTCAAAATTCTCATATGTGCTCCCGCAACTTTGACATGAAAAACTAAAATTGTCAGTTAAACGAAGAAAAGAGATCTCAAAAATTACACTTGTAATTGGCATCTTTACGAGGAATAGAAACAAATCTCAAGAGGCCACGACATGCTCAGCTTGAACAGCAAAACTCTTCCATCTTTCCCTGCTCAAAAGCCCAACATGAATCCACCAAAACTTCACTGGCTCCTAAAAGCCAAATTTTCTTCTGATTCACAACAAAATACTATCTGGAACTTGCAGCTATACTGTACATACTTATTGATCGCAAATTCTTCTTGTGCCCCAGTGGAAAATGAAGTAGCTTCAATCAATATTATTTACTATCATAATATTCCTGTATGAGATGATGTGGGGCACATTGGAATCTTCATTTCATTCACATGTGAACATGTCATCCAACCAAAAAAACAGTGGATCTTCAATCATGGAATGCAGTGAGATATCCATCAATAAATTTCGTTAAGGAAACCTCCATCCCCTTCCACCTGTAGACAGTGTAGGTCTCCAGTTTCCAAGTGAATGACAATGGAACAAATGCTAATCTGAGAATTGCCATGCATTTGGTTGCTGCATCAGCAACTTGGAGTAGATTGGCAGCAAATAGAAGCTGAATGGGACTGAATGGGACCTCTTCCTTTAGTTTACAGCTTCATAAAATAGAACCTGTGGTTGCAGATGACCTTTTCGACACATAGCAAGAACATCATCCCAGCCGCCAATTACCTGCATGGTGAATCATTTTCATCAAAGAATCAGGATTGGAACACATTGACAGGAATGCGGATTAGAGATATCTATTTTACCTTCACGGTGGTATCGTCATACATAATCCATCTACTGTGCTCATGACTATATGCAAAACAGTGATAATGCTGTCCATAATAGCATACCTGTAAACAAAACCCAAGATCAATAATGCTGGTGAAAAGAAAAAAAAATCAATGAGCATTGCATATCCACATGTCATCAAACATCGCTATCTCAAGCTGTTTGCATGTGTGTGCAGAAGAGAAGATAAAGAGAGAGAGATGCACGTCTATTTGATTGCATATCAACTTTTCTACTCTCCTAACTGACAAAAAGAACTTGCATGAACAAAAGGCAAGAAAGATCATTATTCCAGGGAATGATTGGAAGGAATAAAAATCTCTACATCGGCCCCCAAGATCCCAAAGTATAACTAGAAATAGACTGACCTAGTAAGTCTCACCAAGATAATTGCATACTGATATACGCATAGAATCATAAAAATTACCACTGGTTATCATCAGCAAAAGGAATGCATAAAATTAAAATTTGTCAACGGTTCATGCTTTCATTATTCATCCAAAAGTTACACATTGTTGCGAAGGTAACATTATATATATCAATAATTAAAAGGAGAAAAGTTAAACTAAATTATGCGAAGGAAATAATTGCCAAGTCGCTGACTATGGATTTAAAGCATATTAGTTCAATAATATATGGCATATTCTTAGCACATACAACAGTAACTTTTCCATTCCCAATGGCTACAGGAGGAGAAGGCATAAATTGCCGAACAGCACATTTTTTATAAATAGCTCCACAGGCCTAAGTTCATAGTGTGCACACCAACATCGGTAGCATATACTAGGGAAATGGTCAAACTAACCAAGACATGACGGACATATGGGAGATCAAGATAGAGACATCCAGGAAATTCATGTCTGCATGCCAGATAGAGGTTGTGGGAATGACATCAGATTATGAAGCACGCAGACAAGAATTTCACCTCAAAATATTATATATATATATAATATGTGACAACGGTACGTGGAATTGTCCCACGTACCCGCTCCGGTACGCGGAAGCAGGTACAGCAGAGCTTTGAGTATGGTTTGAATCGGGAACCATCAAATTTGTTTGTTTTTATTCACGAACAAAAGTCGAGCTCTACAGCAGAGCTCGCCTCACTTGCATTTTCTGCAGCAAAGCTCTACTGCAGCGATGACCGGTGGGCACGACGATGTCCGGCGACCCAAAGCAACGTCCAATGGTGTCCAAAGGCAGCCGGTGGCAGCCAACTAAGTGTCTTTTTTTTCTTTTCGATATTACAACTTAGGGTTTCATTTTCTTGATTTGGGGTTTTTTTTTATTTGGGGATTTTTTTGTTTGAAGATTGAACAGCAAAACCATCGATCTTTCATTTTTTTCGTATTTTGTTTGATTTTACGTGTTTAATGTTTATCTGTTGCTGGCTATTTTGGCTGCCTATCTGTCGCCTCGCCTACCATTTATTTGTTGTTGTACTAGCTATATGTCGGGTGCTGAAAATTATCTTCAATCTTCATCAACCAAACTGTTGCTGCCGAGTGCTGATCACCCAAGCTTAGGCACAAGCCTAAATGCCGGCAACTTATTGACATATTCTTATTATAGTGTATTGTTTTATTCCTTCAATTTTTTGTTCATTATGTGTTTTTTGTTGCATTTTTTATTATTTTTAATGGAGTAGGACAATGAACTTGCAGCTGTTAATTCAAGATTCAAAGAAGCTTCTATTCCATCAACATCTTCTAATGTGGAAGAAGAGGAGGACGAGTTGGGCATCAACAAGAATGATGATCATAATAGTGTTCTTATGATAAACAATGTTTTGTTTGTATATTTTGTTTGAGGCTTTCTTATGAGATTATAAGTGTAAACTATTATTTTTTTTTTCAATTTTATCATTTTTTATAATATAAAATTTGTTGTACCCGCGTACCCACAATTTTCAAACTTGTGGTGTCCGAACCCGTACAGCCGTACCCGAACCCACACCCATGTGACATAGAGTGTGTGTGTGTGTGTGTGTGTGTGTGTGTGTGTGTGTGTGTGTGTATAATTATATATATATATATATTAGACATTAGAGGCTCCTAGCAGCTAAAATTCTAGATTTTGGAAGCTCACTAGTTGCCAGAACAGTCTCTCCTTGTAACCTATATGGACTCTTTCACCCCCTCTTTGATAATATTGTCCTTTTGAAGCATTATTTCAAATCTAGTCCTTATACTTTGTTTATTTTCCTTTCTGTACTTTTGTGCACATTAAGAACATTGAAGCCTTTTCTGGATTACCTATGTGCTGCTCTGATGTAGTTATTCATCCTAGTTTACAACTAGAATTTACAAAATCACAACCATCTATAACCGTTATAGCATGCACATCCTCGACAAAGGTATAGGTAACAGAAGTTAGGCATACTTAGCAGTCAGCATAACAGATGGCTCCCATAAGACTAGAACAGGAAGATGGCCACAGTTATGCATATCATATATGAGAAACAGTCTGAACTTAGAGCCCAATCCGTGCATTTCAAGCACAAATATCATCTACCATCTCAGAAATGAAGTAATACAATACTCCAACAATCAGCGCAGTAATGGTGCAACTCAAACACTGACAGAGTAAAGAAATGAAAGTTCCACAATAAGGAATAAAGATCATGATGCAACATAATAATCATGAATACAACATTTAATATTTAAAATAGAGACATAACTCCACATAAAAGGCTATGCTGCACAAATAGCATGCTATGTTAACATTGAGACATCCAGTCCCAAAACATGCACAACTTTTGAAACTCATAACAGTGCTGTGTGTTTGGACTTTGGAGTAGTCACATATACCTCCAATATCCCAAAATTGTTGCCATTTTGTGTCAGCCAATAAGGCAGCCAAATATGCCACTACTTTAATTATAACACCCAAAAAATGAAAATGGTGCAATACCATTGCAAAACATATCCAAAGATATTCTCAATATTTTCTTTTTGAACAAAGTCCCTTCTCATAAATTTTTGAACATTTTTTGTCCTCTTGTGTTTACAGGAAAGCTCTTTTACTTGCTTATACTTTTGCAGAAAAACACTAGAAAATCCATTATTTCATAGCTCCTTTTCTGTTTATCATATTTTTCTAGCATTAAAGCTTCCAAAACTTCTCCAACAACAAAAAAGAGATCTTGAAAAAGAAACCTTCAGTCAAAAACTGCGCAGAGAAGACATTTGGTTTCTACTCTTTGAAGACAACAGCATACATATTTTACACATTTCATTCAGTAATAACACTTAGATATAACAAAAAATAACTGACAGTTACAGCAATTGCAACACTCAAGTAGTGAAATATCCACATCATTTGTTAAATATCTAAACAATAAAGCAACAGGTTTTTGCTCAGTGTGGTGATAAACTTCGCAGCTGTCCATTAAGACATATGAGTTTGCTGAGCTCCATCTTCACTGATGCATTTTAGTAACACCATCTGAACTCTTACCTCCATGACAGATATTTGATCAATTTTTTTACAGATTTCATACTTTTACAGAGATGATTGAAGAAGAAGCATTCATAGTTGACAATACAAGGTGAAAATGCAACTGCAACAAGGACATGGGACCAACTAATGGCCCTTGATTCTCATATGGACTTACCACTGAAACCACACAGTGTCTGCTTCGATTGTCCAAACCTTGGTATATGACACCAATGTCCAACTCGGTAGTGATTGCAGCCAACGTGGCTGATATATCTTCAACGCTTTCAGAAGTAGTCTGCCAACCAAGAACTGCAAAAATTCCAAGCCTTGATTAACTTTATGTACGGCAGTAACTAGTAGGCTAAGAAAAACAAAAAATGATCTTGATCTGATAAACTTCTCAACTGAGGAATTACCAACTGTAAATATATGTGGAGGTGTTGAAAGAATATGATGAATGTAGTTCAGCTTCCCACAACCACCTGCCTCAGGGTCACAGGCTAACTGATGATTCATGTCCACAAGCTTCAAAAGTTCATCAAAAGAACCGTCTGTACAAGTTATCTGGAAAACAGATAGTCAGCCCAAGCCATCGTTATTAGAATCAGCCTGAATTGGCTGATTCAAATCAAATTGGTGGCAAACTTATGGGCCAAGAAGTGCCACATCTGTTTCTAAATGTTCTTAAAAAATTATCAGAATTTTCTTATTTTTATTTAATTTTTTATGCTTTGATCCTTATCTCCAAATAATAATTTCTTTACTATTTTCTGCCTATTCACGACTGGTTCAGCTGACTTGGTGAATCAGCCGATCTGCCAAATTGGCACCCGCAGCGTCAGCAATTTAATTCGTAAAAAAAAAAGATTTTTACGGCACTGGTCTAAGCATCTCACTAACCTGCATCATCGTCTCTTACCAAAAATAATTACCTATGACATGACCACAAAAATGTGATTATGCAGTTATGTGTTTCATGCAACCTAAACATACAATGTTTGAAGATATGGGGCATGCCTTCATTGTTCGCAGTGCATTGGCATTGATATTGTGAAAGAATGAAGTGTATTTTAAGTGACGTGACTCCAGTCCACAACTGCAGCAGTGCATTTGTTCATAGACATCCATGCCAAAAAGTGAATGTGCAATACAAGAATTGTTTGTACAATCCCAGGAGCCCACACTGCTGCTTTCTTCTGATTCTGTGTCTGAAATATCTGTACATGATTTGTGCAGGCAATCAAAGATTACTCCCAGTACTTCAGAAGCATCATTCATTTGTGCCTGACAATTAACAAAAAAGAGAAGCTTATGCTCCAACTAGAACTGTATGATAAAATTCAAGCAAAGAACAAAGTGCACAAATAACTAACTGTATCGAGCACGAATTGCGAAGTGTGTGCAAACACCTAAGCACAATTATGAAAAATTACCTCCTGAAAAAAGTTACTCTCCGGATACAAATTGCTTAACGCAATTCTCAAACAGGCTGGAGAAATAGTCTCTCTTCGCACGTCAGTTGCTGCCGTGCTCATGGCATTGAAGATATCATACAAGGCACAGATGACACAAGGCTCTCCAACATGCATATGAACCAACTTTGAAATCATAAAGAACTCATCCCGGAACCGCCTTATGTGCCATAAGGACTAAATATAAAAAACAAAAAGGTAAACCGACTCAGGACTTGAACTGAAAATCGGAATAAGCGATAGCCACAAGAAAAATAACACACTTAAGCATCAGCTAACTAAATGCACATGGCACAAAGAGAATTTATTTGCAGATGGGCGAGGCCATAAGCACTAAAACAGATAGAAGTAGAATTTATATTTACCTGTATAATGACATTCAGAAAGCAGTTGTATTCGCCAACTTCATTTTGCAGACCAGCACCCAATGTGTCTATCTTGTGCAAAACATTGTCCGTAATCTCCTCATGATTAACCTTGTTATCAATTGTTTCTGTTGAAGCTCCTTTAGGTAACCTCCTAACTGGTTGCAGCCCATGTTTGGCTTGATAGGTGTCTAACAAGAATATAAGAAGCACAGAAGACAAGCATGAGTACCTACCAGTTTACACAAAGACAGCAGTTATGCAAGATAATATCTGCAGAAAATCTAACATCAAATAAAAACTAACCAAGGCTCTCTTGTACAGCTTTTCGAAGGTCAGCTTGAAACCGTTCTTCATCATCCTCCTCAGCATGAAGCTGCCTTAACGTTTTTGTGACAGCCTCTTTTGAACACGAATCGGCTAATTTAGAACCAAATAAAAGAAATCTGATTCAAAACAAATTATATACACAAAAGAGACATAAACTAACTAAAATACAAACAAAATCATCAACGGGCATAAACAAGAAAAGTTCTTAAAGAGAACATTTTTTTTTGTTAGTAATGCAACTATAAAGTATGAATAAGAGGCCAAAGCTATGTCAGATGGGTGTAGGGTGCACATGCAGCATTTTTGAAAAGAACTTGAGAAAAGATGCAACAAGGAATACATTGTTAAGAGACATGTATATTATTTGTTTTATTTTATTGGATCTGATTATGAAGTTCCAATTGATATATTGCATGTGTAGACACTATGTAGATACCCATTAAGCCATTTTCTTTTTTTTATAGGTAATGAAACAAACCACCACCCTCTCACTGAAGATGTATTATATTCCTGGGCTTTCTTTCTCCCTTCTTCTTTTCTTTGCAGAAAACATATTTTTGAGATCTCTTACATGGTATCGAAGCCAATCTGATCCTAGGACCAGTTGCTTTTCCAAAAGGTGTCCCAAGAGATCTACTTTCTTTTTCTAATTTTTTTTTTCTGATCTCTTCGTCTCCAATTCTTATTTCCTTTCAGCATGATCTGTTATTTCTGTGTTCCTTCTGTTCTGCTCTAATTTCTGTGTCAGATCAAATCCCTCTATTTTCATTTGGGCCATCTTCACTTCTTCAGCCTCGTACAATTTTTCAATTTATCTTTTTCTCTTTTGACTTATTTCTTTCTCTTTTTTGTTCCACAATGTCTCAAAAATTACTCGCTGATTTCTTATCAGTGATCAGAAATTGCAACTTTCCTTCAGGATCTGATTCAAGATCTTTTGTGTCCTTTTGTTTTAAAAAAGTATTGAAACCCATATGCATGATTGATTCATTCTCTGGTGTCAACAAAACCACAATATCTTTTAAAGATCAGTTTTTTGTTTAAATCATTGTCACGAATATCGTTCTCAGGAAATATCGGCAAAGTTTTTCTCAGGTATCTTTTGGCGAGATTTTTAAAATAAAAATCCTAAAAAATATAGAAAAGCAATAAAAATGAAGCTAACAATTGCCAATGAAGTGACAAAATCAGCAAAAAATCACAAAAAAGATTGCAAGTTTTTCATTTTTGAAAGATTTTCTCATTTTTTTAATTTTAATTGTTTTTTCTTGTAATATCGTCAGTTTTCAAAAATCTCACAATATCTGTGATATTGTTTAAATAAGTCTATACTGGATGACTTCCTGGATTGCAAGTTTTTCATTTTTGAAAGATTTTCTCATTTTTTAATTTTAATTGTTTTTTCTTGTAATATCGTCAGTTTTCAAAAATCCTACAATATCTGTGATATTGTTTAAATAAGTCTATACTGGATGACTTCCTGGATGCATCGATATATACTTCAGGCCAATGTTATAAATGGCGTAGCGTATCATGTATCGGTCAGGCCGACCTATACGCCGTATTGTAACGTATCGCAAATGTAGTGTAGCGTATCGTAAAATTAATTTTTTATTTAAAAAATATTAAAAAATATAAAAAATGGAGAAAAATTATTAAAAAACTGAAAAATAAACAAAAGATAAGAAATCAAGAAAAATGGTTTCAAATATCAAAAATATCATCATACATAAGGAACATTCATGTGTATCGACAACACATTCAAAAATAAGAAATCAGAGATTCAAAATAACATAACAAGCAATAAGCATCCATCACAATTTTAAACTTGAAAATTTTATAGAATCTTAGGACTTAGAGTCTTACGACTTGGAGTCTTAGGACTTAGATTACATCACAATTTCATAAGTTCAAAACATATAGTTATCATCTTTCATGATTCAACAATAATATCTCTCCAAATCGATGAATCCTCGGTTATTTTTTATGGAAATGGGCAAAATTTCTCCCTCCCACGTTGGAGTCTTTAAATACAAGAAGAAAGAGAGGGAGGAGTGTTTAAACTTTAAAAATTAAAGAATTATGTGTTTTTCCCTGTATCGTACGATACAGGGGTGTATCGCCCGTATCGTCGATACGGTGCCCGTTCGTAAGATACGGGCGATACGCTCACGATACGCGAGCGTATCGTGTATCGTAAGCATATCGTATACGTTTTTTAGACCTATACGATACGTATCGTATAGATACGCGTGTGTATCATACGATACAGATAACATTGCTTCAGGCATTGCCTGTCTCCTGAAACAGTAAATAAAGCATATAAGTTCCTAAAAGCAACTCCCATACATGCAGTCAAAAAAGTGCATTTATAACATTGACTACCTAACGTCATGAAAACATACCTAAGGGAACATTATGATACAAACCATAGAAGGCCTGCTAATATGATGATCAATAACAGGCAAAAGCTAAACCTGCTTTTCTCAAACCTCAAGCGATAACTGAGTAGACCTTGAGATGAGACTGGAAGAACCAGCATCTAGGAGTTACCAGGTTCCACACCCAAATTATTCTCATATAAAACCATATTTTATGTTAAATATGATCCGATTATATATTATAATATCCAGATCAGAAAATATCCACCTCAAAGATGCAATATGGGCCAATTAGATTTGTGCATAATTAATTTCCTTTGTCACTACAGGAAACATGTATAACATTCATTCTGTGAGAGAGAAAACCTGTATAACCATATTTTCTTGATGAATTTTCAGTGAGAAAAGTACATCACAAAGACTTCGTCAACAAGTAACAAGATTCTCTTTCTGCAATAAAATAAAGAGGAAACAAAACCTGGGTTATCTTCAAGCTTTGAAATCACAGAATCCGCTTGCTTCGCAACACTGGTATTTAATAGTTCAGCTGTCATTGCAGGCAATACTAATCATTAGTAAAGCAGTAATAAATCAAAAAACCAAATTTGCTGATGGGATTGGACCGTGCGGTTCTCAAATTGTTAATGATAGCTGAATCAAAAGAGTTCTTACCATTTCCATCATGAGGAGCATCCTGCATCCAATTTTGAGTATGGTCTTTCAGAATAAGTTTGGGTGCCATACCCCCATGATTTTCTTTATCAACTGAAGGGATCTTATTAGTTCTTTCGCCCGCTATATTGCTTGGCTTATGAGTTTGTCTTCGTGTCTTTTGAACAGAAGAAGAAACCCCTGAATCCCCTTCATCAGGCAAGCCTGCAAGATACAAATCAAACTCACACTCAGCTATCAAGAAGAACTGATCAATGTACAGGCATCAGGAGACTAACCAGGCTTGCGTCTGGCACTGGAAAGGCCTTGAGCTTTAGCAACTTTTGTCATCCCAGCACTGCCAGATGAATGGCTTGAAAAAGAAGTATTTAACACATGACTAGCAGGAACTTCATCTAAATCTTCCGGCACCTTCACATTATCCTCCATATGTTGGTTCCTATTCCCACTAAGCAACTCAGCTTTTTCATGGCCATGTGATAGGTCATGTTTAGCAAAGTCCACATAACTACCTGACAAGGTAGAAGCCTGGAAACCCTGCTTAGAACCAAAATCATTTCCCTTGCAAATGTTAGAAGATTTATCATGAATTAAGCTTCTCTTCATGGGCTCCCTGAGATCCTCATGCAGTTCCAGGCTACCAGCTTCAACAGAATCAAAATTATGATCCAATCCACCAGGGACAACTTCTAAGCATTGATCGAAGGTTTTTTTGTTTTGATCAGCAAAGCGCTTCTGCTTGGCCTCTTCTTCAATACGCCGCTGAAACTCTAAAGTCTCCTCAAGCTTTCTTTCCTCAGCCTCAAGCTCAATCATCCACTTATGTTCCTCTTCTCTTAGCTTTGAATCATAATCTCTAAATGCAGTGGTAACACCAAACTCCTCCTGATTATCAGCAGCTGGATCAACGATACTGCAGGGAAGACAGTTCAGGCCAAGGTTCATTTGGAAGAACTGAAAGATCCATTAAGTGAATAAAAAAATGGCCTAGCTCGACAACAAAAGTAGGGGAAAGGAAAGAACTTGTGCTTTCACAATACAAAGAAACAGTTTTACACGTGATAGTCAGAGCATGCAACTACTGCTTGTAGCTTTACACACTAAATATATGTGCATGCGATAGTAACAAATATTATTAACCATCAAACCATCTTTAATGTTTTAAAGATCTGCCCCAAGGGCTTGGTTTGTTGCTTCTTTGCGAGTGTTTTTTCAGTCAAAGTGGTTTGGCTTCTTCTTTCACTAGTGCTGATGCCCGGGCTTTCCTTTCCCTTTCCACTAGCATTAAGCGGTCAGGAGTAAAGAAAGAAAGAAAACCAAGTCTCCTCAAGTATAAAAAGTCAGGGAACCATCTCAGGTTGACATAGAACTTTAAGTCGCCTGAAATATTCTCTAAAGCACATAAATGGCAAGAGACACAAAGTTCACCCCTCAAGTATACATGAAAGGAAGTTGTTATGTACTTTGCAGGTAATCAACTTTCCAACTTCCAATTTAGTTTGTCATACAACATTGAAGCAGGTAAACCAAGAACTTAACTTCATGAACTTGTCTAGACTCTAGATAAAGCAGCCCAATTGAGGTGAGACGGATATGGCTGATTAGGGGAAGCTCGTGCTTTATCAAAAACTAGTTCAATTCAATCCATCATTCCCACCGTATGTATATAGCACCAGCCATAGCAGGATAGTCTCCCTCTTGACACACATTTGATCAAGCCACTTCTAAACCACAAATTTAGGATCCTTTTCCAAACACATGTCCTGCATCTAGTGACTAACCCTTTTGCCTGACACTGTAGTCTTGGAGAACATTTTTTCAGCAGAAACTACTGCTTCTAAAACACCAAAATATGCTCCATGCAGAAATGAACCATTAGGGACAACTCTATCAGTCTATGAAAGAAAAACATATCTCACTGCTTTGATGTCCAAACTGAAAGACATATAGTCCAAATCACCTAGCCAAATCCACTGTGAAAAACAACATCATTAGCCACAACAAGCACCACATAAACATCTTTGAAGGAAATGCCCTGTGAATGAATGAACCAAATGACCGATAAGGGGCTCACAATTATCCTTTAACAAGATCATAATAAAGAAAGAACTACAAGTAAAATTATACTCTAAAAATGAAACTCGCAAAAAATGCAGCAAGTAAAGTTAAGAGTTCAGAATTGCAAAATAAAAATAAAGAAGAATCAAAGAATCAAGAGGAATGACATACAGTGGCTCTTGGTGGTTGTGGATATACTGCTCATCGGCACCCATTACCTAAAAGAAAGAAAGACATCAAAGCACAGAGTAAGAATATCATACATTTCCTACCCAAAATAGAAAAAATAATAAGCCAACGAAAGAAAATATAACCTTCAGATCTTTAAATTTTTTGTAATCCTTGTTTTTTTTCCTATCCTTTGCTTTATCATGCATTTGCTTTGAAACATCACAAATTTTGTTACTGTTTTTTTGTGCATCACGTGCAAGCTCAGCTAGAAAAGCTTCTCTCGCAGCATCAGATTTCTCAGTTGCATCTTTTTCCACTAAATCTTCAAGGCGGGCCTGCCATGAGTAGTTAACAGAGTAACTGAAAACATATGAAAAGAAAGTTCAATCACGAGAAAAAGAAATGTGAAACATTTTGAAGAATAAATCCAAACCCTCAAGAATGACTTTGTAAGCGGCAGAATAACTGCCCGATAATCAAGGGCACAAATTGGGCCCATCTTGATCTCCAATTGCTGCATGCTATAAACATTCCGCATGATCCTAGCATCAATTTTGTTCAGCTGCAGGATAAGCAACCATACATGTCAAACTCAGAAACATGACAAATTTCAAAATGTTTGATTTGAACTGCAAGATATAAGTAAAATGGACCTCCAAAGACAACTGTTCCTTCTGTCCCCGAATGGCTTCGTCGATGCAAGAATCCATTTGGTTCATCAAATCCTGCATCTTCCACTCACCATCTTCGGCACTCTCCACATCACAGAGATGAGATGTGACATTTTCATCATACCTAAACTGAGTTACGTTCAGCGCTTGTGCCTCTTTAAGTACATTTGTGACAACATCAAGCTCAAGCCTACTATTTGCAAAAAGAGAGTGGTTTTCTCCTTCAGCCATCTCTTCCTGCCACTTCCTCAGTATTGCCTCATAACTACAAGGCATAACCTTCGTGTTCTGCTCTCTTTTCTTAAGCTCATCGACGCACAGGTTTTCAACATTATTCAATGCTTCCTCATAATTCAAATGTTCACACTTCCTCTCACACAAGCTCTGTAAAAGGTAAAACTCTTTCTCAAGCATCTGAAGGATTTCCTGTCCTTTATGCATCTTCTCTTCTCTAGATCGCTGCCATCCCACCATTTGCTCAAGAGGAGATGGGTTGTTGATAATCCATGAGAACACGGTGTCGGAATCCAGAATTCCATCCTCACTCTGTCTTCCCCTGACGTCGACCACTTCACCAGGTTTCATCCTACTATATGATAAATTCGCAGTTGGGTCACTTAGTGACTGTTCATCCAAACGAAGAAGTGATGAACTGTCACTCAGAACAATCTGTTCTCGTATTCCATCTCCTTCAGAACTATGAGTAGCATCAGCAGAGGAGCTCTTCTCCGAGTACCTACTAAGTCCGCAAGAATGGGACAACTCCTGCAAGAACTTGAGCACTTTTCGGAGCTGGGCGGCACCCAGGAAGCATATACAAAGAGGAATCAAACCAACAGCATGATTTAGCAAAGAATCTAACATGAGCCCTTGAAGTTCCTCGATCACATATTGTATAACTTTGTTAAGATGACTAGCAGCTAGACACTTGTGTCTAATTAGTAAGAGGAACAAACCATGAATTTTTTCAAGCAGCTTAAGTCGTTCGGGGTCATCAGCCAACGGCCATTCTTGAGATAAAAGCATCTTCCTTGATTGCTTCTCCCCATCCACAAGCTCTGATACTGAATTAATAGTCTCTTGGTTGCTCTCTCTTGATTCACCTCCATCTTGTACTTCAGTTTGATCGGACATCGTACAGTTCTGGAACTTCTTCACCACGTCGTCATCTGATTTATCTTCGGGTTCATTGTTGGAATTTTCATCCGTAGCAGAGTGGTGGTCAGTTGTAGGCCGCAATCCAACGCCGTCTTCTATCGGAAAACCGCCACCACAAGAACGGGCTAGCAATTTCAGGGCCGCATCGACATCCACAGGCTTCCAGCTGCCGTTCAGCAGGAGTTCAACCCACTCCGTGTCAACCTCCTGCGGCAATGCGGCCTGCAGTTTCTGCGAGAGATCGCTCATGTGCTCGCGAACTACGTGATGCATATGGGACTCGCTATCTACGAACTTGGCTCCGCACTGACAGCACGCCCAGAAGCTCCAAGTCTTGTTGTTCTCTGCGAAAGAAAGCGCTTCTGTTAGCAAGTCGATTGCCACCACACCATCCTTCGTGGACGATGCCAATGGAGAAGATGATGGCGACGTCAGGGACGTGCAATGCAGCTTCAACTCGCCCACATTCACTTCGAGGAGGCCCCTCCTCTTCTCCGCATCCATGTCTTGCCAGAAGGACCGAATGCGATCCATCCTCTCTTTGGAAGACATTTTTCTACTGTTCATCGTCCTCCGGCGAGAGTCTCCTCTGTGTGAACCTGCCGATCCGTACGGCTTACCGTCGGCCGGTGGAGTCTGCGGCTGGGAATCGGATTTCTGCTGCAAGATTCTCGCAGCAGCAACCCGAACTTCAATCTCCTTCCTCCGCTCCTCCGGCGTCTTCGTCACCTTCTTGATCTCGTTAGGGCGTCTGCTCTGAACCAATCTCACCTCCATGGGGTCCTCAGTGGCCACCGGCCGAATGGGTATCAGCCTGAACTTCTCCTCGCCGCCCGCACCGTTGCCCAAATTCTTCATCCACGTCGAGATCGATGCAATGTTCGACTTCTGAACAAGAGCCCTCAATTCCTGCTGTACGTGAGCGATTCTCGCCTGCGGCGTTGGGTGCCTCTGCTGGCTCTCTTCTTGCAAGCTCTCCTTCGCGGGGTCGATAGGATCCTGGATCGCGATCGCCCTCTCGCACTCCTGAACCACCTCCTCGTAGCCCTTGCTGTCGTTCGCGGCCTCATAGAGAAGACTCGCATAGAAATGCGCGAACTCAATCGAGTTCGGCGACAGAAGCACGGCCTTCTTGGCGTAATCAATCGCGTTCTTGAGGTGCCTTTGTTTCGCATTAGAGTCCTCGATCAGTGACGCGATTTTCACGCAGATGGTGCCGTGAACTCGATACGGAAGAGCCGAGTTCTCATGGCGCACGCAGGCTTCCTTCATGAGCCTCAACGCCTTGGTGTGGTTCCCCCGCCTCAGCGCAATCAACGCTTTCTCGCAATCAGCCTTGACCGATGCATCCGGAACGGCTCTGCTGGCTGCCAACGCCGGCAATTTGACGGGATCGCTCCCAGCCACCGTCAACGCCACTCCCAATCTTCCGATAGGAGCTTCTTCTTCTCCACAGGCACCTGGAAACCCTTGCCCAAGGTCCGGCACCGAGACAACCATCGCAGGCGAGCCGCCACCACCACCAGACGCCGGTAACCCATCGCCGCGGATGAACTGCGGGGATTCGTCCGGTCCGCCGCGGCCGACGGCAGGACGATGAGCAGCAGCAGCAGTTCGCTTCTTGTGGTGACCACCCATGGGCAGGAGAATGGATTAGGGCTCACAGTCGGACATGAGGCCTCCCCACTATCGCAGGAGGTCGATCTTGGTAGGAAACTCTTCCATTACGACTTCTTGATGAATCAGCATATGAGTGAAACCGAATTTGGCCAGTCGATCCTGAAATGGGTAGTCACTGAATGGATCCAAAACGCTCAAGTAAAAGAAGATGACAGGCAGATGAAGGGGAGTGGTGTTAGGCAGCGACTGTGTTGGTGTGTGAGGCTATTTGAAAGGCGTCGACCTAACCACCGAAATGGGAGAGAAATACTCAGTGAACGAAGAAAAAGTAAGGGATGCCACTCTCTCTCTCTCTCTCTCTCTCTCTACTGGAACGGGGAAAAATAGGATCATGCAGGCCTTTTCAAATTCCTTTAATGGCCTTAAAAATAGAGAGCACCGTTCGGATTCTGTTTGGAATACGATGATGATGTGGTGATGTCAGAAAGGAGACGGGTTTCATTTTTCATTCGATACTTTGCTTCCTCCGTAATGGCAGAACATGTACCTTGAAATTTTTAACAACGATGCATTTAAGGCACCATTTTTATGCATATTCTGGATCAATAATGGAGGATTCGTTGCATATTTCATGTGCGAGTCTTGATAGTTTGGACACAGAAAAGAAAAGTTTTGGTGCTTTTCGTTTAAAAATTTGGATTTCTTAGTCGTTTATTAGATTATTTTCAATTCTTGATAATTTTCTGTGCAGATTAATATGGCTCAAATCCCGCTGTGATCGAGGGAAAAAAAAAATTTACTTCTTTGTAATGGAAGGACACATCCAGTAGTTTGGATGGACCACGGCGCTTTTACTAATTTGTCTGGGGCCTAAGATCTAGCAAAAGTAAGTTGTAGTAAGACATTTATACTTTTTTGTATATACACATAAGCACTAGGCCTACGATAATTGAAATTATTCCAGCACTTATTAAATCAAGAAAGATAACATTAATTGCCATGCTTATAGTAGTATACACAACAGATATGTGATGTAACATTAAGACAAAATCTAGTAGTATACACAACATATATGTGATGTACCATATTCATTTTGAACAATTTCACTCTTTTTTTCCTTTTCTTTTGCGATCTACTTCAAGGACGTGGTCCTTGCATTTAAAACACTGTGGGGCTAAAAATCCTATATTTGAAATGTGTAGATAATATTACATAAAAATGTAAAACGAGGCTGGTTTTTTATTTTATTTGGTCATACATTTTTGAAAACCATGATTTTTAAGCCTATATGTTTTAGACAAGTAGTTTGTCATATCTATTTTTCCATAAAAGAACTTGGAAAAGTAATCTCTCTCTCTCTCTCTCTCTCTCTATATATATATATATATATATATACCCCGAATCTATGATCATCGTCTACTCAGCTAATAATGTAAAAGTTGTTGAATTTTTTACGCCTGGAAGTCTATAGTATATGGTGTATTGAAGATACTTAAAGTTATTAGTTTGGTGTGTGTAATAGCACGTGTTTAGCAAGAACTATCCGCAGTTAGCTAGAGATTCAATTCAAGGCCTTCAGGTTGAAATAAATGAGACAGTTAATATGGTAGGAACTATGTCGTCACACTAGCAATCACGCATCAATTGTTAATGTGCAAGCCAAAGCCGAACTTTAATGCTTGGGCCTATGCAAATGATGAGGTAGTTATGGCGTGGTATATATATATATATATATATATATATGAAAAATTAATAGATGCCAGGTAGCTTTAAAAATTCATCAATAAACCCAATCATAAACTGTGCACTGCAGAACCAGATAATTTTGGTAAAGGGGCATGAATTATGTAATTCTACATTTTTAAATGGCATGAATGAGAAAAAATGATGTGAAGTTTCATTATGAAAATAAATATTTTTTGTAGACCTATATGGTCAACACCGACACCTACCCCAGCCGGTTAATATTTGTGTGTACGAACAAATTTTTAGTAATAAATTTTCAAATTTTAATCATCTGATAACATTTCACCATTCGGATAAGATTGACGCTGTCAATAACATTCACCATCCGATAAAATTGAAGTGGTTATATATATATATATATATATATATATATATATATATATATAGTGTGTGTGTGTGTGCGAGGGCGCGTTTCATGTACAGCCCTGTGGAGTATGGAACGTCTATACCATTCCATATAGTTGAGATTATTCAAGATTCAAGTTCAGTGGTTTGAATATTTTAATTCCTAAGAAATTCGACACCGTTCACAATCAAATGGAGAAGAGGAGTACGTTAACTACTCCATTGGAGTTCTTCGACTACGCTCCTGCACGCGGAGCGATGCAGCCCACCTTGGTCATTTATAAATCTCTCCCTCTCTCCCTTTCTCCTTGAACCTGTCACCGGTCGGTCGTTGGCCGTTCCTTTCTTCTCTTTCGCCGTGGCCGACGTATGGAGCTTCGCCGGCAACGGAAAGCCTCGTCAACGGAAAACGAGAGAGAGGGAGCGGGGGCCGGATCGGTTAGAGAGATGCAATGGTGGTCAGAGAATTTGTCTCTTCTTGAATTCGATTGAACAACCAATTGAAGAGCGGCTGAACGCGAAAAGGAAGATAGCGAAGGTCGTTTACGAGGGTTTCTTAAACCCTAGCTCTTCACTCTGGGAAGGCAAATGGATACCTTCGGTGGAGCATGCGTCGCCGGTGTTTCCTCTCTCTAGGTCCTGTTCTTAAGTTATCTCTAGCTTTCTTACAGGGCGTTCGATATGCCCATGAACGGCGGATCAGGATCAGCGCCGTTCTGGGATTGAATACTATGACAAACACGCCGATTCTGGAACGCGCAGAAAGCATTGTCCTCGCGTTCCGGAATATCGTTGAAAGCAGTTCCGTTTTCGGTGGGTTACCACGGGCAGGTTGTGTTGGCTTTATCCGCAGCGATATGAGGTTCCATGAATTGAAGGTGGGACTATTTTCTTCCGATTTTAAACTCATGGTTTTTAACATGGTGAGATCTCTAGTTTAATACACCTTTTTATGCAGCTTCAGATATGTGAGGCTATCAAACGCAACCTCAAGCCCGTATCAAACGCCATCCTCTAATGCTGCTCATCCGTCTTCTGCTGCATGTACAAAGTGAGGAGGCCCCCCATTTCTGCTGCTCGTCCCTGTTTCGTCCATGTCTCTCTCTCCCTCTTTCTCTGTCTCTCAATCGAATCCGAGAACTTTCTTCCGTGCCGCCGACTGTAGAACGTATGCAGAAACTAAAAGCTTGGTTGCCGAACATCGAGATAGGGGACTTGGTTTTTGTAAAGGAATCGAGTGCTTGCTCACCAATTGAAGGTAACATCCAAGCCAGTTTTAGAAGAAGTTCACATGATTTACACTCATCTTAGACTTCCACCCGATAATGCATTGCTAAGACCTCCATTGATTTTTCCAAATGAGGGAGCCTTATGGGTTCCTGCAAGCAGCATGCTTGATGAAAATCCAAAATAACAAGTCCTTCCTTCGGAACTGTTATCGGCCAACCAGATAGTGTGGCAACACGTCTCTGTCCCTATCTACGTAAATACCAACATGACATGAATCGAATTGCTAGAGACGTTCACTGCTTGTTCTAATGGCACAGATTAACTTTGTTATGGAAGTAGCAGAACAAGACATCTTTGTTCCTGATGTTCCCAGAACACCAGTCAAGTGACCTATTTTGTTTTTTCTTATGAAAACACAAAAAGATGAAAAGAATACAAGAGAATAAAAGTTGAACAGAATTGTACAATCAATGTGGGTATGCGCTGATAGATCATATCTGTGAAGTTTCCAAAATGCTACAGAAATCAACATTTACGACGTTGCGTGCAAATGTTTATTGGTTTGTTTAGTGGATATCAGCATTTAAATCATAAAAGTGTGACACGTTTATGATAAAAAAAGCAACCACAAGAAAGGTAATAATGTCATTGGCTTATTAGAAACATCTTTTTTGTCAGTAAGATATAAACAAAATTAGAGATTTCCGGGCTCTACTTTTGAGCATGCTAGAGGTGTCGAGAGAGACCTTTCCCTTGCACCCTTTTGCTTTCCCCTTCCCCTTTCAGTCGCTCTCCGTTCCCCATCTTTTCTTGCTACAAGCTCCTTTCCCCATCTCACATTTCAGCCTTTTTTTGTGTCTGTTTCCAAAACCACAACCAGAGACTCTTCTGTATTCTCTCCTTTTCTTTCCTCCTCCTTTTCTTTTTCTTCCACTAGCTATATAGAAACCCTGCCACAGGGCTTCTTTGTTGTTCCATCGTCCTCAGCTGGAGGACAGTGGTAGCTTTTGTACTCTCTCTCTCTCTCTCTCTCTCTCTCGCTTCAAAAGCCAGAGTTCAGCAGAGAGCTGAGAAGTATTACGTGAAGCGCCATGGTGGCACCACTTGTGTCTGTTTGCATCAATATACTCTATTTGGATCAGATATCCGACCAGACCATTCCAAAAAAAAACCAGATATAAAAAAAATTGATATCCGATTAAGAGATTAGAGCAAATACAAATTTAAGAAATAACATCCAATTGGATTTAGATTACGAGATACATAAATATTTTTTATTGGATTCAGATTTAGATATGGATATGGATTAGATTTAGTTTTAAATAAATATCTTATATCCAATGCTCTTATATTTTGAAAAGCAGCCAAAGTCAGTTCAAATCCAGATATGAATGTAAAAGCAGGATTTGGATTGAATTCATATTGCAAAAATTGGATTTTACATTTAAATATTTTTTTCGTTCATATTTGAATCTAAATATATGAACATCGAAAAAAATGAATACAATTAAAATATATCCGATTTGAATCCAATTCATTGGCATCCTTATGTTAACACCAGATCTTCATCCTATGCACACAAGTGCCCATGTAGCGTAGAAACCCTTTTAGAGATAGTAATTTGTTACGTGGGGTGGTTCTTATTGGGCATTTGGTATCAATATAACAAAGTTGTGTCCAACTTGGGCACTTTGTTTCCTTTCAACTTATGCTCTATTTTTCTTGGCCTTTCTGTCCTTTTCAGGTTGCTTTAAAGTTAGTTCAACACGTTGAACTATCTTTAAATATATATAATGAGCGTTTTCATTTTATTCAACACGATGTTTGAGTTGGGCACAAATTTTGTGATTATGCTTGAACTAAGCGATTTCATAGTTAAATTGTGAATATTTGATCAAACAGATCGCAGTCAAATGCCTTGACTTTGAAAATGAAGTGTTGCTTATAACAGTCATTCTGAATGGCATGTTTACCACTCGATGTTGTCTAAAGTGCAATTAAGTCTCATGTTTGCAGTTTCCATGTGTTCAGGGCAGAAAGCAAAGCAATTGTTTTATTCTCAGAAGCTTACATCTATAGTTGGGGACAAAACTACAAAAGCAAAGCAATTGTTGTATTCTCATAAGCTTACAGCTGCAGCTGAGGACAATACATGGTTGTTCACCTTGTGGATCTGTTTGCATGAGTTCATCATAAGGCAAATGCTCATTTTTAGAAAGGCTACAACTTGAAAACTGATGTTATTTTGTTGAGTCAAAAGTTATAAGGGAAACCACTTGGTGCTTGTGCATGTTTGGTCATACTGTGAAAAAAAGATTTAAAGGGATTATGCATCGTGAGTCATACATGTAACTGTAGCAATTTATTTCAATTTCTTTAATTCTAATGAAACGACATTAAAAATTAAAATTAAAAAAAAATCTTATTGGCCGGACTCAATTGGATGGGATGATTTGGACGTAAGAAAGACATTAAAATCTCATTTGAATAATACCCATTGTCACATCAAACTAATCAAACATTGTTGATTTGGACTTGAACTCAAAGTAGGATCTGGGGTTAGAAAACGCAAAGTTTGGATTCAAACGTTTACAATGTTATATCATCCTAATATTTCTTCCGAGGGCTTAACTCGGGATCCACAAAAAATGTGGCCCTTAGAATAAGGAAAAGGAAAACATGGCAACCACTATACAATTCTGCCCTTTCATGACAAACAAATAACATGGCTTTTCCCACAACAAGCCCAAATTTTCTCGTAATTTTATAAGCCCATACAGCAAAAACGCATAATTCTTGGGAATATGTTAAAGCAAAAACACATTTCACAGCCAAGAGATTGCATTCCTTGATGAGAAATTTTCTGTTCACAAAGAATACTACAATTATTCTATTGCTTCATAATTCAATCATGAGTTACTAAGAGCCATCTAAGAACAACCTTGTAATTTCTTCACTGGATCATTTTAATGGAAAATGAGGAGAGGCACAAAATAGGGGCAGAAGAACACATAAGATCAGGATAAGAGTTTCAAAGCTTTATGCGTGCATGACAAAAGAGGTACTTTTGCGGGTGCCATTTGCTAGTGACCCTTCAAGAATGCCTCTGCAACAAGAGACTGCAGCTATAAACCTCCTTTTTCTTCCTATCACTGTGATGCATATTAATTTGACAAAAACAAGTTTGAATCTATCACTTTAGGGTGCGTTTGAAAGCAAACAAAAACACATCGCAGGTTGTATTTATCCTCATTCTGAGGTGAAGCAGAAAGAGGTGTGCAGAAAGAGTGAACATTTACCATGATAAACGTTCACCTTTTATCATGAAAAAGGATGAAAAAAATTTCGAATCCAGAGGGACCAACATTGTCAGCCGCTTTCTCTCTCACTACATTTCTCCTCATTTCCTTGTGCCTCCTCCCCCACCCCCCCACACAACAACAAGAGTGAAAAAGTGTTTTGAAAAAAAAAAAGAAATTGCTTTTGAAAATTATATAACGACCCCATAGAAAAAAGATTAGTATCCCTTTGCTCCTGCTCTCAGCCTTGCCGTGAGAAGCTTGTGCTTTCAAAGATCCGACAGAAATCTACTGTGATGGAATGCCAAGAACAATTTGAAAACATTAAGACCATGGCCCATGCTGGCTCATCGAAGCATTGAATATTGGGGCTTTCATTGGTGGGTTGACGGAGGAAAACATAATAAAAGTGCACGCCCTATGTAGTAGCATGTTTTGAGATGACACATACTATGGAAGAGAAAAACTAGCATATCAGCTCGATCGCCAGGGGCCAGAGTAAAAGCAGAAGGTCGCAGAGACATTGGCCCAGGATAGAATGCTTGAACATTTCCACGATAAGCGCTAAGCCCTCGTCTGTTCCTAAACATATTGCTAAACATCTTGTGCTGGAATAGATAAAGGAGAAGCACAAGTGAGACATTTGATTCCACTACGATCGCTCATGGTCCCTGGGACATGTCTACCAATGTCTGCACATGGATTTGGTGGAGGAAGCCAAACCACCAAGACCTCAACAATGAAGAAAATAAACAGAAAGTGAAAGAAAGGAAGATGCATCAGAAATAACGTGGTTCAGTTCAAAGAGAACCTACGTCCACGAAGAAGGAAAGAACACTTTTATTTAGCTACAGCCCAAAGTACACCATTTGAACCTTCCTTCCATAACATAAGGATTTATAGTAGTTTTCTGATCAGAGGTATTAATTATGATTTTTTTAGTTTCTCTAACATTTTCCTTGGTTTCTATGTCTTCCTTCTTTGTCTCTTTGTAATCTTCAATTTCCAACTTTATTGCCTTATCCCCAAATTTGTATAACTCAAGATGACTGTTCATCTTATCACAACCTTCAATAACTTTGTTCTTACTCCTCGTCAAACCGTGTCGATTGAAGAGGCCCAGTTTGCTCCTTGAGGAGTGAAATTGAATCATTGTTAAAGGCTTTGTGAAAATGTATGCAAGTTGATGTTTTAAGGGAACAAATTTTTGTGATCAAAGGTCCTTCTGTCACCTTTTCTCTAACATAATGGTAATACACTTGAATGTGTTTGGATCTATTGTGAAAGATATGTTTGATGGTCATGTGTAAAACACTAATATTGTCACAATGAAGCACGGTGGACAGTTTAGATGAACTCCAAGATCTCTAAGGACAAAAGAAATCCAGGTTAATAGAGCGGCAATGGATGCCATGACTTTGTACTCTGCCTCCGTGCTTGATCTAGCGACTGTGCTTTGTTTCTTGGCATTTCATGTAATACAATTATTTCCAAAAAAGTACAAAAACTTGTAGTAGACCTTCTTGTCTTATGGCAACTAGCCCAATCAGCATCGCAAAAAGCATATAAATCTAGAGAACTTTGAGTCATGATTATTAGACCTACATCAAGATTATCTTTTATATATAAGAGAATACGCTTAGGACTATGCATATGTTGGCTGACATAGTTGACACTAAATGATAGTTCCAGCCATGTTATGGTCCAATGTTGTAGGGCACCAACCAAACTTCCATAATGAGTTGGATTTGAATAAGATTCATAAAAAGCTTCTTGGACTTTTTCCACCATGGGTGTCACGGCAGACTTGGAATTATACATATTTGCTCGGTCAAGTAAATCCTTGGCATACTTTGTTTGGAAAAGAAAAAGTCCTTCATGGATAGAATGAACTTCAATGCCTAAAAAATAATGTAATCATCCAAGATCCTTGATGGTGAAGGTACTTGCAAGATGTTTGGTGAATTGGTCCAACAATTGAGGGTTACTCCTCATGAGAACCATGTCATCTACGTAGATGAGAAGCAAATGGTGTCATATAGATAAAAATAGATGGATTTGTTGTGCTGCAAAAGAAACCATATTGCAAAAGAAAAGAGCTTAGTTTATCAAACCATGCTCGAGATGCTTGCTGAAGACCATAAAGTGCTTTGCGCAGACGACATACATGATTAGGAAAATGCCTAACCTCAAAACTTGGCGATTGTTGCATGAAAACTATCTCCTTAAGTTGACCATGAAGAAAAGCGTTCTTCACATCGAGTTGGCGAATGCTCCATTGCCTAACGGTAGCAATAGAAATAATAATTCTGATGCTACCAGATTTCACAATAGAAGAAAAGGTATCGACAAAATCAACTCGCTCAAGTTGAGAGAATCCACGTGCAACCAAGTGAGCTTTTAGTCGCTCAAGAGTTTCATCAGCTTGTAGCTTTGCCTTTGTATACCCATTTTGATCCAACGACATTCATGTGTGGTTGATGCAGTACTAAATCCCAAGTGTGGTTTCTATATAGGGCAGATATGTTTTCCTGCATAGCAGCCTTCCAGCCTAAGTGATTCAATGCCTCCTTAGTGTTGTGGGGCTCCTTAGGTATAGAAGCATATGTTGTAATATCATGAAGATCAACATATTTGGGATTAGGTTTTGATATCGCAGTCATGTTGCGAGTGATGATAGTGCGCTATAATAGAGTTACATGTTGTGGTGAAGCGATAACAGGTTGTGGAAAAATGGCAGGCCTTGCATCATCATTTTATTCAACTACTGGTGGCAAAGGATCTGATATGTCATGAAATTCAATCTGAAGAACCTGCCCATTCTAAAGTTGTTACTGCGTTAAAGAGAAAGACGTGAGTTCACTAGCGCCATTTCGAGAGTCTAAAACTAAAGTATCCATTTGTCAGCTGGTATGAAAATCATGTCTAATATCATCGTCAATAAGCGAAGTGAATTCTCTCTCAAGTTGTTCTTGTCGATGAAGACAGGCAAGATCATTAAAAGGAAAATTTCCTTAATCAAACACAATATGTCGTGGCATATAGATTTTGTTTGTTGGAGGATGAAGACATCTAACCCTTAAATTGCATGCTATATCCGAGAAAAATGGATGGTAATTATTTTGGATCAGATTTTGATTCTTGATATCCATGTAGATAAGGAAAACATTGGCAACCAAAAACTCTTAAAGAAGAATAGTCTGGATGCTTTCCAAAAACCCGAAAATAAGGAGAGTTCATATTTAAACTGCATGATGTTAGTCGATTGATCAAGTAGACAGCAATAGAAAAAGCTTCCACTAAAAAATATTTTGGTGTATTGGAATGGAACATCATAATCAATCCAAGTTCTGTCACATTTCTATGCTTTCGTTCAGCCATGCCATTCTGCTCTGGGGTTTGGAGACATGACATTTGTCAGTTATTCCCATTTGATCTAAATATTGAATGAAGTTTTGACTACTATACTCTCCACTACCATCAGATTGGAATGTTTTTAATTTTTTGTCAAATTGTCATTCAACATATCTATGAAAATGAAAGAAAATTTCAAAGAAATCAGACTTTTTCTTCAATGGATAGAACGAAGTAAATTTGGTGCATTCATCAACAAAAATGACATAGGGTCAAATTTTTCTTTTGACAAGACGGGAGCAGGACCCCTTAGATCAGAATGAACTTTTATTAAAGGTTCGCTATATGACTCCCCATCAAAAAAGGACAACTTACTGGATTTACCCATTTTGACAACTAGAACAAGTGGGGTTCTTATTTTTCATGGATTCAACTGAGGTCAGATTGTTTCTACTCAATAATTAGACTGTCAAATTGAGGATGCCCCAAGTATTCATGCCATCGACCAAAATTTGCATCCCTAAATTTGGTTGAAAATAAGGCAGACTGAGAACCTCCAAGACCATAAAGACCACCTCGCCTATTTTCGATCGTCACCATTTTCTACGTCACTTTGTCTTTAATGAAGCAAGCAGTGGATGAGAACTCAATAATATAAGGCAAATCAGAAGTAAGTTGACTCACTGATAGTAAATTCTTTTTTATTTTAGGCACACATAACACATTTTTCAGAGGTATGTCTGCCAATTGACTTCTGATCTTGGCATCACCTATGTAAGAAATAGATAGTTTTTCTCCATTTCCAACAATAATAGCAACATTACCAACATAAGGGTGAGAGTTATATAACTTACCAACATTAAAAGTCATGTGGGCAGTGGCTCCTGTATCAACAAACCATTCATTATCTTGATTGTCAGCTATTTTAACTGAAGCAAGAGCTAGTGGAATATCATTTGGTTGAAAAGAATGGTTGAAGCGATTGTAACATTTTAGAGTGGAGTGATTTTGCTTGTTGCAAATTTGGCACACAATCTCCGTCCTTCCTTTAGTGTTAAAAGATTGATTTCAATTGTTGTTGCTCTGCCTAAATGCATGTACTCTCTAGAATTGAAATGTTGATACCCTCCTTGCTGCTTGTTTTGATATTATTTTTTATTGTGCACAACATAACTCATTTGAGGAGAAGATATCGAAGTTATCATTGTGTGTTTCATAGCTTTGGAATAGTGAAACTACCTCCTTGTACTACGACACAGGTGGTCCAAGCATAGTGGAAACAAATGGTTGGTATCCAGACCCCAGACCTGCAGAAGCCAGAATACTTTGTCATTGTCTGAGACCACTCACCTAATGGCACTCAGTTCATCACATACAGTCTTGAATTTTCCAATGTATTCAATAATGGAGTCTGAGCTCTTCTTTAGACTTGTGAGTTTTTGCATCAGATGGAATTTTCTCTCTTGAAAGCCCTACAAATAGGCATCAAGCAACGACTTCCAGATATCGACTGATGTCTCCAAGCCAACAACTAGGCCAAGCACACTTTTTGATAATGTGTTGGTAATCCATCCTCTCAATAGACAATCCATTTTCTTCCAAGAGGTATAAGTGGGATTTAGAACCTTTTTTAGTCTCTCAATAAGAGTTTCTGGTGGTGCAGGAATATCACCAGTGAGAAAACCGTAAAGGTCTTGGCTCTCCACTATTGCCAAGACTTGAGTCTTCCATAAGAGAAAGTTATCTTGAGTCAACTTCAAATGATATGAAGTTAGACATGTTGAGTGTATAGGGATAAGGATACAATGGTCAATGAGCAGGTGGCGTTGAGGATGCCATGAGTATAGACTCAACTCTGCAATTCAAGAGACTCTGATACCATACACCAAAAGTGAAAGGAAAGAAGAGGCACTAAAAATAACGTGGTTTGGTTCAAAGAGAACCTATGTCCATGAAGAATGAAAGAACACTTTTATTCAGCCACAACCCAAATGACTTGAACTTTCCTTTCATAACATAAGGATTTATAAAAGTTTTCTGATTAGAGGTATTAATTCTGAATTTTTTGGTTTCTATAACGTTTTCCTTGATTTCTATAATGTCATGATTGTCATCCTTCTTTGTCTCTTCATAATCTTTAATTTCCAAATTTATTGCCTTATCTTCAAATTTGCAACTCAAGATGACAGTTTATCTTATCACGACCTTCAACAACTTTGTTTTTAGAAAACTCACCTACAAAGGAAGGAGAGCCATCAGGAATGCCAATAGAAGGGCTACTTAAGAGAGATATCTCTACACACATTAACCAACAACAAAGCTCCACAACTGATTAAGGTAAAGGACGCCCTCGTGATAGAATAGTAAGTATGCTTGTGGACACAAGGTCTATCCACAACTTCATAGAAATCAGTGAAGTTCCTTAGGGTGTAATGTCAAGGTTCAACCCACTTTTGATGTTGTATTGGGTGTTGGCAACTGGACCAATGCTTTGGTTACCATCAAATATGGGTGGAAACAGAAGATGTGCTAAATACAATGCTTCATACATATGACAAACATTATGACTTTAATGTCATGAGCTTTGGGCCGACCAGTGTGCCGATTGCATTCCAGTCTATCATGAACAATGTCTTCCAACCATATTTGCATTGGTTCATCTTAGTATTCTTTGACAACATATTGGTATACAATAAAAAAAGAGAGGAATACATGGAACCTTTTATGCAGGTTGTTGGTAAGGTTGCAACAAAACCAGGTGCAAGCTAAATGATAAAATTGTCTATTCAAAACCATTGAAATCACATAGTTGGGGCACAACAATAGTCGCGATTAGGCATAGATGGATTAAACCTATTGCACTTAGATCGTCAGCTCACTTGACTTATAGTTTTTCATTTGATTTTGTTTATCCAAGGAACTGCTTATATTCATTATTGAATTTGAATATGAATCTTATAAATTTGCATTTTATATGTTAACTCCTTATTTTTTTAGGTCTTGCTCGGTCCATGAATCAACATAAACAGTTAAGGGTTCATGCCTGGTTTGTAGTTTGACATTTCATCATAAGACGTGTTCAATTTCTTAATTTCTTAGTAGTTCAATTTGTTTCATGGAAGCTGTTCATACTCCTTTGATGTTGGCAGCAATGAAAAGGAAGATATCCTATGTGCATTAGTTATTGGAAGCTAGTGCAAATGAATGTGAGTTTACAATAACTTTAGTGAACATGATATTGCTTGTGCCTATAGGTTTTTCACATGTGTAATTTTCCAAAATTGAACTTACAACTATGCATTTGTCTATGTAATAACTTTTTCCAAATTCAAAGCCCATGTTCCTCCTTCCAAGTCATTTAATTCAACGTGATAGTTGTTAATATTGTTGCAAATCCAAGAGTGCAACTTGTGGAGTAAGTTGGTTCAATGAGTAGCTGAGGAAAACATTTTTTGAACCAAAGAAGAATGAAGATCACAATGGTTGACTGCAATGATAACATTTTTGTTGCTTGGAATATATTTATGCTACATTAAGTATTGATCAAAATAATTGTAGAATGTGGTATATGATGTCTAAACCATCAAACACATATGGCATTTTCAGGCTTAAAGGAATAATTCTACCAAAACCATGAAACATAATTGTTGATAATTTTAACATTTTGTTAATGTTTGACTTTTATTTGCATGTAAGAAAAATAAAAAAGGAAGATTATATGGAGCCGAGTTCTTTTTGTATATATTGTAATGATTTTTTCAGTAATGTAAACAATTTATTGTCAATAAAAAAATGGCATCATTTTTGTTTAATGGCTCTTTCTTTCTCTCTCTTCTCTCTATGTGTGTGTGTGGAAGTTAGATATAAGGTCATAGGAATGGCTGGGATGGTTGTTATAATTGTTTAAAAATGTGATCATAATTTGAATTTTCATGAACACATATGATAAAATGCTCCCAATGAGTTTTCGTTGAGAACAATCATGACCGTTTCTAAAAGTAATTGGGAATGTTACTTTTGTGAACATTTTATGAACGGTTGTCTAGCTGTTCTTCATTCGTTTTAGGATAGTTGTATATACTTTTAGAAATAGTTTTTGACTATTCTTAAATATATATTTTATTGTTGTGAACCCTATAACCATCTCCACTTACGTTAGACCCTTTCTCATAAGCGATGCCAACACTTCTTGTCAAGCATTGCAACATAATTTCATATTTCTTTTATGCAAATATTTTGAAAACGAGAACAGTAAGAGACTTCCAATCAAAATTTAAATATGTTTTTGCAAAGATAGTCACACATGTGTGTTTCATTTATACATGTCTTGTTTTTAAATTTTTATGTTTGTACATCCAAAATTGACCATTTGATACACACTTTTAATTTCATTGAAAAAGAAAAACTTCCATATAAATAGTTTGGGAATAAAAGGAACCACAATGTACAATTGTATCCTTTTATTTGATTATATAAGGGAGGAGGAAGTGAAATTTGAATGGTGGGGATTGGCTTCATAACTAAGCATAATAGGGTGCATGACCATATTTCACGTTGAGAGGAATAATCTTTAGGGAGGTGTTTGCTGCAAATTTTAGATTTATAGATCTGGTGTAGTATGCATTTGCTGATGTGAAAGAAGGTCCATACTACAATTCATGGTTCATCAAATTAAAGTTTGTCAGCCCAACCCAAAATCTACACATGAGATACTCATTTTACATTTTACAATGAAAAAAAGGTTTAGTATAAAATCAAAGAGCAAAGGTCTAATTTTAATCCATGGATTTCAAAATTGAAGGATCTTGCGATGCAAAGATTTTGCGAGATGATGCTCTCTTCCTTTATTCAAATTTTTAGGATCTTACATTAAAGTAAATCAAAGGCATTCCAACATCTCATGAACAAAATGCTCATTTAACCTTCATATTTTAAATTATTATATCCTCAATTGGTCTCTGTTGTAAAAAAGTCATGAAAACACTATCATTGTCAACAACCAATCAAATACAAATCAAAATTTGAAAGACAAACTTCAATTTGAGCCAACAATCATAAGGGTCAAATCCAAACTGAATGTGCACTTCTATGACTAAATTGATTCCAAGCTCGCTGGCTGACTGGATATAGTAAATGTATGAATTGATTAGTAAATGACAGACCATATACCAGCCAAGATCTGAATTTAATTTACAAAATTTGAAATTTGAGCTTGAATGTGGATTTTGATTACATATTATCCTATTTGGACGAGTTTAGCAAAGGCTAAATTTGACCTGAATCTGAACCATTTAAATTCCTAACAAGTTGGTAAAAAAAGCCAAAAGTTACGTATTTTTTTTCTTTGTTAGTGAGAGGTGGGAGTTAGACAAACAAATAGTAGTAATTGTTTGAGTTTTTGATAGTGATCAAATGCAAGTAGGCGAAGAAGAATACAAACTACTTTCTGTTTGAGTTTAAGATAGCCATCAAATTAAGGTTTAGATGGTCTAAGTACATTGGAGATCAATGTTAGATTCTATATGTGAACCTTCATATGTCATTAGCAATTCATACATTATGTGTTATATGAGGGAAATATCTGTAAAGTGATCAATCAAGTTGGATATTCTGTCATTTTATAGGCATGAAGTAATTTTAACGTGTAGATATAAATATATAATTTTGGATTCCATGATCAACTAAATCTAAAAAATCATGACACTATAATTTATACTAGTCCCCAAGTCTATACATAGAGAATTTCATTGGGTTCTTCTTTCTTTTTTGAAATAAACATCAACCTAGGTGGAGATCTCAAAAGATCTTGCCCACATCTTCCGACATGAATTCAACTACTTTCTGCTGCGATGTTTAAGATTTTCCTTGATGATTCAACATGAACATATAAAGTTTTAGAGAATACAATGACTACAATCAGATTTCATGGGTTCAATACAGTGGAAAAAGAAGCTCAAAACCATATTCTTACTACTTACGTTCGTAAAAACCTCAAAAGCATATACTTGCTACATTCGTAGTTCATTGTGAGAACTACCAACCATAGAACTAAAATTTGTGTTCAAAGTCTTTAAGGTACGCATTTGAGTACCTTGATTGGCGGTACTATGTTACTGACTTTTAATGCACTTGAAGTCTTGAAAGCAGCAATAGAACTTCTGAATTTGCATATTGAACGCTAAATTATACATGTAGCACAAAAAAGAAAAAAAGACAAGACTCGAGGAAGGAGCAATGCTTATGAAAATTGAATTGCGGCTGCCAAATCCTTTGGATGTAAAATTCTGTTAAATTTTCGAAAGCGTAAAATGTTGCATTCCTTTAGAACATTTAACTGTCACCTTATTCAATTCAACTGTATTTATGTCTTTCTTCCGTGTTGTGACTTGAATCAAAGAGAAAATGATAAACCATTGCTGCCTATCAAGGAACAAATTTTCAAGGAAGACTGTTCATTTGGCATTCAAAGCATAAATACTCTTTGGTCTCTTTTACAAAATCGTAAGAAAAAACGAAGCCTTTGTATGGAAGTCTCCCGAAAAACTTGAAGCGTGAGAGGCGGCAGCAAGAAAGAAACCATCGTGCCTTTGTTCCTACGTAGCTCCGAGTGGTCACCGTATTCCTTCTCAATTCAGGGGAGTCTCTCTCTCCCGCTTTATACTTACTCCGTCCCCGTTCCCTCCTCTCTCTCCCCCCATCTCCCTCTCTCTTTCACGCACCACGCACACAGAGAGACCCTCAGTTGGGAAGCAAATCTTATCGACCCACCGTCCTATTATTGAATCTCCTCGTTAGAATCTTCGCTGCCACAATCTGAATCAGAATCTTTCTTCTTCTTTCTCTTATTGTTCTTTTTTCATATTAAGGGGAGTAGGTGAGTTCCATGAGTGAGAAAGATGGCGGTGTCTGAGGAAGAATTGGGGGCTGAACCGAAGCCCACGAATAGCGTCCACTACTTAGCTAAGACCGTCCTCAAAGGCAGCGCCATCCTTCACGCTGCCCACGGCCGCATTCGCTCCCCAACCACCTTCGACATTGTTCTCGGCAAGGTGCGGTCTTTCTGCTTCTTTTCGTCAGGTCTCTTGGTGTTTTTTGGTTCTGGTTTTTGTTTCTTTTCTTCTCAAACGGCCATTTCGCATGTGGGTGCTTAAAAACTCTTATTGGTGGATGAGTTATTGTGAACTGAATCGATCGAAACGAGTTGTTGGTTTGGCTTCAGAATTGTTGGGCCTTCGTGACAGTTCTATTAGTGGCTGATGCTTGTATCTGTCTTTTAGATCGTGTGAGTTGTGGGCAATTTAATTGATGATCATTGAAGGTCTGCGATCGCTTGCTGTGCTTTGGCGACATGCTCCTTCTTTAATTTCTGTATGTATCAAATCAGGTAATTATTTCGGGGAAATTTGATCAATAATTCACCATAACCAGTGAGAGTTATGGTTCGCGAGGCATATGGTGAAAAAAACTTTACTAAAGGATTCATCTCCATGTTTCATCTGAAGACAATGCTTCCGACAAGACTTCAAATTCTCGTTGTATATGTCGAGGAATGAATCCTCTCCTTCTGTAATCTGTGTGTATTTCCGCACATGGCTTTAAAACATCGAGTGGTAAAGAAAATGGTCATGTGTAGGTATTTGAAAATTTTATCAAGTATCGTTCAGTAAGGGGTTAAGTTTTCATCGCACCCAATCTAGGCAACAATCAACAGGTGAGCATAGACAAGAATGTAGCCCCGTTTATTGACACGAAGCTGGGAATAATACAGTTCTACAAATGGTGAATTCCCAAATGTCTTTCTTAATTGGTTTTAGCTCAGCTCTATGCAAAAGATCATGTCTCATGTTATCGTTATAACTGTTTGTATGTGCAAGTTGGTTAGATTTTTAAAATTTTTTTGTTCACTTTTATATATTTTTTAAGTCCAACTTTGCAAATGTCATCTAGGGGCTTTGTGGTCATAAGGCACCTAGGTGTGCTGATGGCGTAGTTTCTGCTTGGTTGAAGTACCTAGGCTGCCCACGTAGTACATTATCTTGGTTAGTTTGAATATGTTGAATATATTTCAAATAGTAAATACTTTTTAAGTGTTATACCAAAATATGTGTGGTTCATTCTTGAGTTGCTAAATAATGTACTGCTCATAGGTGTTGCTTAAAATTATCTGCCAAGTCCCACTTGCTTGCCTCTTTCTTTCGGCCGAGTCCAGCTGGGGCCTTCTTAGCATGCCGGTACCCTTTCAATTGCCCAATATTTTGCTTCTGTCTACATGGCTATATGGTTTCTTTAGTGGAGGTCAGCTCTTGGACGACCATCATCTAACGTGCATCCAAATCCAATAACTGAACAATGACAAATTTTGTAGGTTTTTTTCAGGTTAAAGAACACAAAATGAAGAGTGGATTTATAGGTTTTGTTGAAAAGAGCTATGTTATGTGACTGGGCTTAAACACATTGAATAAGATCCAAACTGGATCTTATGTACCAAAGATTGCTGTGCACACACACACACACACTCTCTCTCTCTCTCTCTCTCACACACACACACACACACACACAAATCCAGTCAGTTCTGTCAGTCTTATTCACCTTCTCTTTTCACATGGTCTGGGCATGAAAGCTATCCGGTCAAGGATTCTTAGACACTGAGCAACACAGTTTTACTGAAGGAAGATGTGGTGTCCCAAGCTACTTTCTAATGGATAAATGAAAGCCAGTCTTTAGACTTGATAAGCTGGAACCGGCTGCTCGTGATGAGTAAAGTGGCAGCACAGCAAAAGGTGTTTGTGTAGAGGAGGCATTGGAGAGAGTCATTTCTTTTTATTCTACAGTTGATCTATTGGTTATGAACTTCTGTTGTTGCCATTTGGTCGAAAGGCGAGCTGCTGTAATTCAAATGCTCCTATTTGTGGGGAAACACTCAAATTTCAGGAGTATAGATCCTCCAATCACTTCTTTTCTGTAGGCTTGACAAAAATCTATTTAGATGCTATAATTGAATCGTGTGTGCTTTTCTATTCCCAACAATACTTTGTACGTATAATGTATCTATGGACCTTGCAACCCGAGTTGTCTTGACCCAGTCAGTTGGCATAGATGTATTCAGCATGTCCGAAGTCCTACAAATTGACTATTTATTTGTAAAGCAGGTTACATGTTCGGGCCCTGAATAAAGTAGGTAATTGAGTGCCCAAAGGACCGAAATGCCCTTGGCAAGGAACATAAGAAACCTCCAAAAGGACAAGAATAGAAATGTGAAACAACCTTTTAGAAAGACAAAAATGGCCCTCAAACTGTCATGTGGTTTCTTGTGAAGGGTCGAACACATGAGGGGTGTGCTTGACCCTGAACACTAATTTATTTGTGTTTTATGACAAAAAAATGTGGTGGCTTGTGAGGTTCAATCCTGAATACCCACCACCATCTAATTTATTTGTGTTTCAAAAATATTCTTTTTAGTTTGCAGATGATTATGAACTTTCCAGCATGATTTTTGCCCTTGAAGGAAAACCTTGATACACGGTGGGTTCCTCCTATTGAGAAGTCTTCATTAAACTAACCTTATAGATCACGTGTGTGTCTGTAGGCATATATGTATGTATGAGCTTAATATTTCACTGTCCAACAATCTAGCTGTCTGGTTGCTGCCTGGCCATTTCAGCAAAAAAGGAGGTTTTTTTCTCACAAGTCCAGTTGTACAAGTATGATTGGAATTTCCAAAACTATAACACTAAAATAGAGAAATCACCACAATTTGACGTGGATCAGATTTTATAAGAATCCAAAATAAAGGGTCTTAGTGTTTTTTCAGTCATAAAATCTCATTTACATTTTTTTTAAATGCATTTTTGGACGTTCCATTCACATCTATATTTTGGGTTTTGAGAACATCCTTCTGGAGTGGCTGGATGGTGGACGGTCACCAGTAGACCCAATCTTGGATGGCCAGATCTAATTCCCTTACTTCTATGTGCATGTGCTTCTTCAAACTTTTTGTGATCTCACTTGGTGATCTGCTGCACATCCATTAACGTGCTGTCTCCTCCAGATTGAGTGCAATCATATAGTTTGCCACCTTTAGCAAGTAGTAACATTATAAATCTTTAAAGTGACATGGTTAATTTCATCTTTTTATAAATTGAGGAAGCATGAGATGTGATATTGATTCATTAGTTTTTTTGCATTTAAAAGTGTGTGATCTCATTCTGGTTCTTACTGCTCTTATTTATACATTCAGGAAACATCTATAGAGCTGGTAGAAATTGGTGAAGATGGAATTTTGCAGTCTGTTTGTGAACAAACAGTATTTGGAATAATAAAAGATCTCTCTGTTCTACGCTGGAATGACAAATGCCGTGCGGTTGTATCGCAGGTAGTTTCGTATGCTTCATGCTACTTGATACATACTCCTTTTTCTGTCTCTTACTGTTGTCATCATGACATCTTTCCTTTAATAACATGAGTGCTTATTTTGGCTCCCCAGTTCAGGGACATATTATTAATTTCTTATTGTGCTTTCTCAGACACATGGAAAGGATCTCTTGGTAGTGCTTTCAGATTCTGGAAAGCTTACTTTCTTGACGTTCAGCATCAAAATGCACAGGTTTTTCTTCTTTAAATCCTAGAGATTGCTTGTTGTAGCGCTTGTTGCTGTGCCTGTTGTTTTTCCTTATTTTGCATCACTTTTATATTGTTTTGGATTATATATTTTTCTACATTTGGCACTTAACCTTTTTGTCTTACTTAGATTTTTCCCGGTAGCACACATCCATTTGTCACAACCAGGAAACTCAAGGTATCAATTAGGAAGAATGCTGGCAGTTGACCCAAAGTAAGTCATATGATCACATAAGAGCTTTTCTGGTTTCAGTATATGATGTTTTACTTCTATTGTGGTCCTCTTTCTTTAGGCTCATTCTTAGGTTTTTACCTCTCTTGTGTTTAACTGTCTTCCCCATGCATTTCAGCGGCTGTTTTGTAGCTGTTGCTGCGTATGAGAACCAACTTGCTGTTCTTCCTGTTTCAGCATCAGCTGGAAACAATATTGTTGACAAGGTATCAGTATAAAGTTGGTTTTTGTTCTTGTTGTGGTGCATATTCTTGAGATGTCTTGACTCTTGGGCAATCTACGTTGGTTGTTGCACTGAGTAGCTTTTCTGGTTTTCATGAAATCACCATTGATTGTACTTCCAGAAAATTCTATATCCTGCACCACTTGGAGGTGACCCTAGCTCAACAAGGGATTCTCAAGATTCTATCTCTGGCACAATCTGGAGCTTTTGTTTTGCTTCTAGAGATTTCACTCGGTCTGCAAATGAAGCTTGTGATCCTATTCTAGCAGTCATTATTCATAGGTGTGTTCTTTTGCATTTCCAGAAACAGTTATATTTGTTCTATTCATACACACACATGAACACATGCACACAGACGCACTGCTTTGAAGTAGTAGAACTGTAGAACAGACAGAAGAAAAAGTTAGTGAGAAAATGAAAAAAGAAAGAAAAAATGGTCAGAAAGACCAGTCCAATTTTGAGATTGATTTAACTCATTCCCACCGAAGTCGGGGACAAAAACCAAACCCCTTACATTGTTGTTAAAAAAAATACTTTTAGTCAATAGCAACATCCAAATATATTTATAAATACTAATTTAGTATAAATCATGTTTTAGTTCCAGTTGTTTTTATGAAAAGTATTGATTTTTCCAGAACAAAAATTTTGATGTTATAAGAGTAATCAAGTTTTTGATTATTAAATAAAGCACATTAAAATTTGAAGAAAGATTAACATAACGTATCTCTCCTATCTTAAAATCATATTTATATGGCTAGCTTGTACAGGGTTCTGTAATAATCAATTTTAAAGAATTTGGTTTTTGTCCCTGACCTAAGTGGTGTGTGACACATGCGCACACACACATGCACGTAGATATTTTGAAGTATTCTTACTTTGTTTGATACTTCGCTCTCTAGAAAGCTTCTTAAGATTTTGGAGGAGCAAATGTTTCATCTGCATTTCTGATTCATGCATAATGGAGGGCTGCCTTATGTGTTCTGATGCACTCTTGTTAGCATTAAATTGGTGGTGATTAAAGTGGACTGTTGTTTATGTATGAGTAACATGCATAAACATAAAAAATTTGATATTCTGACAAATTAAAAAGAAAGGTCCTTGGTAGCTCTCCTGAAAAAGTGAATATCACCTGAGTGGTGTATATTTGTAGGCATGGGCTACATAAGTGTGTATATATCTGCATAGATACCCTTATGTTTGTATGTGTACATGCAGGTACAGGTGAGTGTACATGCACCTATACACACAAGTATTTGGTCATGGGTCCTTTAGTTTATTCCATCCCAATAAATATATTTTTCTTTTGCAGAAAGAAGAAGATCTTGAATGAGCTGCTTCTTTTGGAATTCAGTAGTAGAGATAGCTCCATTCACGTTGTGTCTCAATATAAGGATGGGTCTCCTCTTTTCTTAGCTGTAGATGAAGTTCCTCACTTACCTGGACTTTTGTTGCTGTTTAAGATTGGTGAAGTTCTTTTACTGGATATTAGGGATCCATACCATGCAAACTGTGTTTACAGAGCAAATCTATGTGTACCTATTTCAAGTGAAACCAAGGATGTTTCAAATGAATGCTGTAGAACTCTAGAAGTTGATGATGAAGGAATCTTTAGTGTTGCTGCATGTGCTTTGCTTGAATTAAGTGACTCTGGAATGGACATATCAAAGGAAGATGATCCTATGAGCATTGATGGTGAAAGCAGTAAATTCATTTCAAATTCGAGTTTCATATGCACATGGGATTGGGATCCCGAGAAATCAGCAAATTCAAAAATGATCTTTTGTACAGATGCCGGCGAATTATATATGTTGAGTGTTTCTTGCGATGTCCAGGGCTATTTCAAGGTTGCCATCACTTCTTGTCTTTATGATGGCTTGCATTGCAAGAAACTTCTCTGGGTCAAGGGTGGTTTTATTGCATCATTTGTAGAAATGGGGGATGGTTTGATTCTCAAGCTAGATGAGGGAAGATTATTTTATCAGAGCTCAGTCCAGAATATCTGTCCAATCCTAGATGTGTCAGTTGTGGATTACCATAATGAAGAACAATATCAAATATTTGCTGCTTGTGGTGTGGGCTCCGAGGGGTCTCTGAGAATAATCCGAAGTGGTATCAACATAGAAAAGCTTCTCAGGACGGCCCCTATTTATGAAGGAGTGACTGGTATATGGTCACTGCGCATGAAAAAGGGTGACCCGTTTCATGCTTTCCTAGTGATTTCCTTTGTTGAGGAGACAAGAGTGCTATCCATTGGTGTAAGTTTCTGTGATGTGACTGACTCTGTTGGATTTTTCCCTGATTCATGCACTGTGGCTTGTGGCCTTGTGGAAGATAGGGTTTTGGTACAGATTTGTAGGCATGAAGTGAGAATTTGTGTGCCAACCGTTACAGCTCACTCAGAAGGTATTCCATCTTCCTACCCAATTTGTAAATCATGGAAACCAGAGGATCTCACAATAAACTTAGGAGCTGTTGGAAACAATCTGATAGTTGTTGCTACTTCTAATCCATGCATTCTGTTTATTCTTGGTACAAGATTGCTGTCTTTTTGTAATTATGAGATATTTGAAATTCAAAAAATTAAATTGCAAGCTGAAGTGTCTTGCATATCAATACCACAGGAGGATTGCAGTGCACAACAGACATTACAGAGTACCATAACATATGCAGGAGGTAGTCCTCAGGCTTTTTTGCCAAATGGGATTGAGATTTGTAAAACTTTTGTTATAGGCACCCACAAGCCTTCAGTTGAGCTTCTTTCTCTAGTACCAAGGGAAGGCTTCAAGGTCCTGGCTGTAGGGAAAATTTCATTAACCAATGCTATGGGAACAGCTATCAGTTGGTGCATTCCACAAGATGTGAGGATTGTAATCCTAGACCAATTTTACATTGTCTCGGGCTTGAGAAATGGAATGTTGCTATGGTTTCAGTGGCCCGTAATTTCTTCATCCTCCTCATCAGACTATGTAAGTCCCAATTGGACTGCAACTGATCTGCCAAGCATGGTGTTACCATTGGTGACTGAAAACATGCAACAGTATGTGACGGTTAATGTGAATGAGACTTCTGAAGGTTCATCACCAGTTCAGTTACAATTAGTTGCTGCTCGTCGTATCGGTGTAACACCTGTTTTTTTGGCTCCTCTAAGTGAATCCCTTTATGCCGACATAATTGCACTATGTGATAGGCCTTGGTTGCTGCAAACTGCAAGGCAGAGCCAACGAATTGCTTATACTTCAATATCATTTCAATCTGCCAGCCATGTCACACCAATATGTTCTGCTGATTGTCCTAAGGGCATTTTGTTTGTGGCAGAGAACTGCCTCCATCTGGTCAGTTTTCTGTAATATTGTTTCTATAGGACAGCTTTCTACTTATCATTTTATCTATTGCTCTTTTAATAATTGAATGAACTTAAATTCTTTAAAATAATATTTCAGGTTGAATTGGTGCACATGAAGAGGTTGAATGTGCAGAAATTTGACCTTGGGGGCACACCAAGAAGAATTTTATTTCATAGCGAAAGCAGAACATTGCTAGTAATGAGGACGGAGTCTAGCAATGATTTCATATCCATGTCATCAGATATTTGCCGTGTGGATCCTGTTAGTGGATTTATGAATTCGTGTTTTAAATTTGATCCAGGTGAAACACCAAAATGTATGCAGCTTACTAAGGTTGGAAATGAGCAGCTGTTAGTTGTTGGAACCAGCCTTTCCACCGGTCGAATTATTATGGCGAGTGGAGAAGCTGAAAGGTAATTTGCTTCATGAACTGGTCAACCTTATGCTTTTCCTTTATTGATGTATGTGGACTAATCTGAAGCAGCAGTTTTATTCTGCTTATGTTTTAAAACGGTTTGGTCCATGATGCATGGTTTTGTGATTTAGCTTCTCAGACTTCAGTGGAAAAAAGTGTCATTGTTTTCTGAAAGATGTCAGTTTTATAGTGTGTGATTATCATGGCAAACACCTTTACTGATTAAACTGACCCAAAGACTAAGCTTGCTTGGAATACCTGAACCTTTTGTGCTTTTTCTTTTTTCTGAAATGCTAAGTTGGTTATTTTGGTATAGGTTGTTTGCATAACTTGAAAGAATTAGGGGATTAACTCAACCATTGTTAAGTAAAATGTGCCATTATGCTTTAACAGGCGCCACAGATGTTTGAATTTATTAAAAAATGATGGTGCACAATGATGGTTCTCATATCTTAATTTCTTACTGTGTACTGCGGTTTGATAAAAAGACAATAAAATTGTTAGTGATTACATAATACAGTAATAGTTATATTTGGGTACCCTCCTATGTCCTGATTTTTTTTAGAAAGGTCATACGATATTAACATATCTTTTAAGACCTTTCCATGTTTTCAACACTGAATCCATCCTATGTGATGCTTACTAAAAAAGGTAGTTTATGTGATCCATTTGAATGAGGAAGGCCTTTTGACCATGTTTTCACGTCATTAGGCTGTTCTCACTTTTCATGTACTCAGTATCTATATGTGTCTATAGTCTAAAGTCTAAACTTTGAAGTTTAGGCCATGAACATACTGAAGTATAAAATCAGGATGATTTTGCATTTGGATTTGGGTTAGAATAGTGTACAATGACAATCGATTGCAGGCGTAACTGGTAGATAGGTCATAAAGGAAAAGAATGGATATTCAACATCAGCAGTCCGAGCAGAAATGTTCTTTTAATATATTGCAAATAACATGCATAATTTAAGAAATGGATATTTTATCTACAGTGAGCAAACAACTTGTGAAAAGAAGGTGAATTTATATTAGAAGTCAGGAAGATTTAGTGGCACAGAAGCTGCATCTACAACATTTTTCTGTCATGCAAGACCAAACTCAAATAGGCTGTAATCAAGTCTGTCTTCTCCTGGTACCTAGTAAAAAAAGCCATTCCCTGGTTATGAGCTTCAAGACTAGTGTGGGGCCACCAGGGATTGTGTTTTTTTTCCTGTGGTGTTTAAATACTGTAATCTGTTTTGATTTTTTTTCTTTAATATGTATGATTTTTCTTTCTTCTTTCAATTTTTAAATCTGATGTGATGATTTTCAAGTTAAAATTTTTGGCTTCTTTATCACGTAGGTTAGGCCAACTAGTTCCTGCCTGTATATCAAGTAGGCCATCTATGCAGTATGCACCAACTAATGCTTTTGAGTACTTAGTGCTCCTATATAACTAGATCGAGGCTTCAAAGAATATAAATGTACCTCTTTCTTGTAAAAGTTTATAAAATGCTTTTAGTTCTACATATGGTTTGGTTTCTTAGATAAGGATACTGATCCAGACACTAGAATATTTATGACCAACTTGCCGGCTATGTCACATGGGTGTGGGTATGGTATGAGCTAGTTTGGAGGTACGACAAAGTTTATATTCTCAAGAATGATAAAATGAGAAAAAAAAACATTAATAGTTTACACTTTGTGTTGTAACAAAAATTCTCAAAGTTAAAGAAGGGGAAATCTAAAAGAAGGAAAAAAAAAAGCTTGAAAATATAATTTTAAATGTTTTAAAATGCAACCGTACCCAGCCGTACCCATGCACCCGTGTTGCCGTACCCACGTACCGACAAGGGTACTTGGGCAAATTACACGTACCCGTGTCAATAGCTTGCCTGCAAACCTGAATTCCTTGAAAAAAAAAGAGTCGATAAGTTATGATATCCCAACAAGATTTTTGAATGGGTTTGTATGGTTGATCAAAACAATTCCATTACCTGATGGCCGCTTTTGTTTATTTTCTAGTTTAATAGTTCATCAGCTGTGGGTGGCATGATAAGATGTTGGATTTAATCTGATTCAGATCCGACACGTCTATTGATTCAGATCCAACACGTCTTACCATGTCTGAGCACATTTATCTAGGCAGGGTTATGATTGTAATTTCTGTAATTGTTTTATTCTAGACTCTAGGTTATTGTGTTGCTTCACTCTAGGCTCTAGATTATTGTGATAATTGTTTTATTCTAAACTCTAGGTTATTATGTTGCTCCACTCTAGGCTCTAGATTATTGTGATTGTTTCATTCTAGATTCTTGTAAAATGTGTAGAGAGATCACTATATAAATGGTTTGTGTGAGAATTGACAAAGTCTGAGAAATGATTATTTGATTAACATTGAAAGAAGCCCTAACTCCTCTTTATATAGACTAGAGGAGAGGGATAAGTTACAAGCAAGACTTTAAAAGAAACCTTATTACATAAGTGCCCTCTCAAGGCTAATACTGAATATAAACATGTCTTAACACTCCCCCTCAAGTTGGAGCGTATATGTCAAACAAGCTCAACTTGGAACAACAACTTTGGAATGGTCCTCTTGCAAGAGCTTTAGTAAAAATATCAGTTGTTTGTCCTGTAGTTGAAATATGTGAGGCACTTACAAACCCCTTTTGAATCATGTCTCTGGTATAATGACAATCTACTTCAACATGCTTGGTTCTCTCATGGAAAGCAAGATTATTAGCAATAAACAGAGCAGCCTTGTTATCACATAACAATTGCATAGGAAGAGGCACTTCCACAGTAAGATCCATCATCAGAGATCTAACCCACATAACTTCAGCAGTAGCCTGAGCCATAGCTCTATACTCAGATTCTGCACTTGATCTGGCCACCACTGTTTGCTTCTTACTCTTCCATGTGACCAAGTTAGATCCAATGAACACACAAAAGCCAGTAGTGGATTTTCTGTCAAGGTGACATCCTACATAATCAACATCAACATACATAGATATAGTGAGAGATGTACCACTTTGAAAGAAGAGTCCCGTTCCTGGTGAATTCTTTAGATACCTGAGAATCATCATAGCAGCATCCCAATGGACTTTCTTGGGTTTATCCATAAATTGACTCACTCTGCTGACAGCATAGGCAATCTCAGGTCGAGTAACAGTAATGTATAGGAGCTTCCCAACAATTCCTCTATATTGTTTAGCATCAACGTCTTCAGTATCATCATCATACAAGCGAGTATTGATGTCCATGGGTGTGGAGGCAGGTCGACATCCTAGCATACCTGTCTCTTGCAGAACATCAGTAACATATTTCCTTTGGCACATGATGAGACCCTTCTGATTTCTGGCAAACTCAATACCTAGGAAATAGCGCAGCTCACCAAGATCCTTGGTGACAAAGTGTCGTTCAAGGACATCCTTGATGTTGGAAATCCCCTGAATATCATCCCCTGTAACAATGATATCATCAACATAGACAAGAACTATCACTGTACCTGTAGAAGTTTTCTTGACAAAGAGAGAATGATCTACCAAAGAACGTCTGAAGCCCTCATTCTCAATATTCTCTGATAGTTTCTGAAACCAAGCTCGAGGACTTTGTTTCAGACCATAAATTGCCTTTCTCAATCTGCACACTCTCTGACACTCCTCCTCAGCAACAAACCCTGGTGGTTGCTGCATATATACTTCCTCATGTAGATCACCATAGAGGAAGGCATTTTTGACATCAAGCTGTGATAGGGACCAATTCTTGCTGACTGCAACCGAGAGAAGAATCCGTAAAGAAGCATGTCGTGCCACGGGAGAGAAGGTATCATAATAATCAACCCCATAAGTCTGAGTATAGCCTTTAGCAACTAGGCGAGCCTTATATCTCTCAATGCTGCCATCTGCTCTGTATTTGACTGTAAAGACCCATCTACAACCAACAATAGCTGCATCAGATGGAGGAGTAACCAGTGTCCAGGTGCCTCGAGACTGAAGAGCATCCATCTCTTCTTGCATTGCTGCGGCCCATTTGGGATCAGAAAGAGCGTCCATGGTTGTCTGTGGAAGAGCTACAGCCGACAGCCCCTTGACAAATTGTCGGTAAGTAGGAGTGAGTCTATCCATGGATAAGTGACCAGAGATAGGGTGCAAGGTGCAACTGCGTGTGCCTTTCCTTTGAGCAATCGGCATATCAAGTTCATTAATGTCAGGACCAGGAGCATGTTCTGGAGAATCCCCTGTATCAGCATCACATAATGTATTGTCAGCAGAACTTGTGTGTTCAGGAATTACCTTGGGCATGCTGGGTGAAGGCACAGGAGCACCGTGGGCAGGCTCAACAGGTTTAATGCGACGTTGATAGATAGCTCCAAACCGCGAGCCAACAGGTTTGGGACAACTCATGAGAGGTAAAGGAAGATGGACTTCATCACTAAATTCAGGCACCCTTGATGGAGTTCCAGTTTGAAAAAAAAAGGAGATTGATTCAAAAAATGTAACATCAGCACTCACATAGTATCGACGAGTAGAAGGATCATAACAGCGATATCCCTTTTGAGTGCGAGAATAACCAACAAAGATCGTTTTGATGGCCCGAGGAGACAACTTATCTCTCCCAGGACCAAGCAAGTGAACAAAGGCAACACAACAAAAAATACGAGGGGCAATAGAAAACAATGCTCTGTCAGGAAAAAGGACAGAGAAAGGAATAAGATCGCCCAACACAGATGACGACATGCGATTAATAAGATAACATGCTGTAAGAACAACATCTCCCCAGTAAGAATGGAGAACATGGCTGTGAATGATAATGGTTCTGGCAACATCAAGAATATGCCTGTGTTTTCTTTCAGCAACCCCATTTTGTTGGGAGGTATAGGCACAAGAAGTTTGATGGATAATACCCTTATCCTTGAAAAATTGCTCTAAAGAGGAGGCACAAAATTCAAGAGCATTGTCAGAGCGCACAATTTTGACACAAGGATTAAACTAAGTCAGAATTTCATTAATAAAATTTTTGATTACATGACCCGCTTCAGATTTGTGTTTCATAAGAAACACCCAACTAACACGACTGTAATCATCGACAACAACAAGATAATACCGATGACCTTGAAGGTCAGGAGTACGACTCGGGCCCCAAACATCAAAATGAAGTAACTCAAACACAGAGTGGCTACTTCTACCGGACCGCAAAGGAAAGGATGACCGATGGTGTTTGCCCAACTGACAAGACTCACATTGAAAGGACGACTTAGGAGACAGCTGAGGAAGAACACACAACAGTCTCTGAAACGGTAGATGTCCAAAACGTAAATGCCAAGTATACGCCGAGGAGGAGGACGAGCCCGATGAGGTAGACCCAGCAGAGGGAAAGGAATGCACTAGCCTGTAGAGACCTCCCTGTTCACGGCCACTGCCAATCACTCTGCCCGTCAGTATATCCTGAAACACAAGAGAAGAAGAGTCAAATATTGCATGACAATTTAATTCTCTGGTAAGCTGACTGATGGAAAGTAGGCTATGTGGGAATTCTGGTGCATGAAGAACGTGTTGCAGCGGTAATGATGAGGTAAGTTGGACCTCTCCATGTCCAACAACAGGGGAATATTTGCCATCTGCTAGAATAACCGAACGACCCGGTGGAGTATAGATGTAAGTGGTGAACTGCGACTTATCCCCACAGAGATGTGTCGATGCACCAGAATCAATAATCCAATCAGTAGCAGAGCAAACTGGATCAGCAAAATACATACCAGATGAAGAAGCACTCGCAGCGGTAGCAACAGTAGAGGTGGACGGATCAGGGACTTGATGGGCTCTGTCTCCAATCAAGTTCCTCAACTGAGATAGAATGTCATCCACACGTAGCTCACTGGATGAGGCAATGTGCGGAGGCTTAGGCTGCTCGAGAGAATCAGTGGATACTGTCTGATTAGCAAAAACTGGACGACCATGTTTCTGCCAACACTTATCCACAGTATGACCAATGCGGTTACAGAACTGACATACAGGGCGTGAAGGGGCATTTCCACGACCACGGCCCCCTCGTCCTCTGGCAAAAAAAGGTACACCTCTGCCACGAGTAGCAAGCATAGCAGAAGAGGTATCAGGGACAGTCACTGCAGAGATTGGAATTCTGCTTAGCCTACTGTAAGCCTCATCAATAGGAGGAATCAAGGGACTAATAAGCATTTGATTCTTGGCTGATTCATACATAGAGTCTAAACCTGAGAGAAATACCCCGACCATGAGCATATCTCTGTATGCCTTCTGTTGTTCACATTTACATGCGGGAAAGTAGCTATTTAGTCTCTCAAACATCGACTTGAGATTAGAATAATAAGTGTGAAGAGGTCGGCCATCTTGTCGCATCTGATGAATATCATGATGAAGCTGCATAATTTGCGTTTCATTACTTGCTTGTGAATACGTGGCAGCAAGGGAATCCCACATATCCTTTGCACTTTCCTTGTGCAAAACTTCATTTGCAATATCTTGAGAGAGAGTACCAACAATCCATACCATAACCAAGGAATTATCTTTGAACCAAGTGGTATACTTTCCAACCTTATGTACGGGCTCGGGCTCCAATATGAGGTGTTCCTTGTCATGAGCAATCAATGTTCGTTTGACTTGCATTGCCCACATTTCATAATTACCCCCATTCATTTTGCTGATAATGCTGGAAAATGGGGAACTCTTCATCTCTCCCGACGATACAAAGGAAGAGGTGTTAGCCTCACTGCTAATTTCAGACATCTCTTAACTCAAAAGGAGGAAACCGAGCCACGGAATAAGAAGCGCAGGAAGATACAGTCACATGTATAGAACTACGGCATAATCGTCAAGATAATATCACAAAGAAGCAATCAACCAAGACATGTGACCTGGACGAGAAGACTGCTGTGTAAAAGAGAGCAGACTGAACGGAAGGGTGACAGGATGCTGATCAGGCGGAGCCAGACAGACCAGGTGGAGCAGCGGTGGAGCACAGGCGACGCTGTGGAAGGCAGAGGCAGCTGTGATCTCCAGACAGAACAGGCGACGCCAGGCAGAACCGGCGGAGAGCAGGGAGCGGCGGCGGAAAGCAGAGAGCAGGGAGCGGCGGAGAGCAGGCGGAGCAGAGCAGCACCGGCGGAGAGCAGGGAGTGGCAGAGAGCAGGGAGCACAGGCGACAACGACGGGTGGAGCAGGCGACGGGTGGAGCAGTGGTGACAGTCGGCGACGAGTAGCGAGCGACGGGCGGAGAGAACTGGTGAGGCGGTGAGCGGCAGAGAGGATGGGGGGCGGAGAGCAGCAGTCGGAGAGACGGTGGCAGCTGACGCCGAGCAGGCAGCGGCTGGCGCCGCTCAGTCGGCGACGAGTCGGGGCTGAGGCTCTGATACCATGACAGTCTGAGAAATGATTATTTGATTAACATTGAAAGAAGCCCTAACTCCTCTTTATATAGACTAGAGGAGAGGGATAAGTTACAAGCAAGACTTTAAAAGAAACCTTATTACATAAGTGTGCTCTCAAGGCTAATACTGAATATAAACATGTCTTAACAAGAATGTAAAATCTCACCTCACTTCCTCATTTCTCTTTTCTTGTTCTCTCTCTTATCTTTCCTTTGCTGAATCTGAATGTGGGTTATACTTCGACACCCAAAATCTTACATGGTATCAGAGCAAGGTCTGGCTGGTTCTACCAAGGAGAATGTTTGAACAGACTTGAAGTCTCCTGGTTGGTTTTCTCTTATACCCCTTCTAACATTCTACTCCTAATCCTTCATCGATCTTGACAACACTCTTATATTTCTGTTAGTATGTATCTACGTAGATAGATATATAATTTATCATGGATATTCTCTCACAATAGAATATGTCCTCGAACTTCTTGCAACACCTTATTTCTGAAAAACTGAACCACTCCAACTACCTTACCTAGAAAAGACAAATCACTCCTTTCATAAGGAGTCAGGATCTATACGGACATCGTGATGGCTCCATTCCAATTCCACTGCACTTCATTCAACAAGAGGTTAAAAATGAGAGAGGAGAGACAATTTCCACTCAGGAAATTCATAACCCTCAATTTATAACATGGATGAAACGATATCAAAGTCTTGTTGCGTATATCACATCAACGCTCTCTGAAGAAGTGTTGATTTCTCTTTTTGATGACTGTACAACAGGACAGTTATGGATCAGTCTTGCTGAAACCTATTTTCAAATTTCAGAGGCACGTATTCTATATTTGAAGAAAGAATTTCAGAATCTTAGCAAAGGGTCAATGTCAATTATGGAATATTTGGGACGTCTTAAAGGGATAGTTGATCAATTGGGAGTTGCTCGATATGTTGTTTCCGACAAAGAAAAAGTCCAATAGATTTTTAGCGGCCTTGGACCAGATTTTTATGCCTTCACTACTGCTCTTGAAGTTTTGCCTATCTTGCCCACCTTCAATGAACTTCAGGGCAAGCTGCTTCAACATGAAATGAACATGAAGCAACTGATGGGAGGAACAAACCAAAGTAATGCTCACAACGTTTTAGTTATGGAAGCTGCCACAGGTCATAGAAAAGGAAATGAGGCTCATCAAGGAGGCATGAATTGTGGGCAAGATGAACAAAATGACAAAGGTATTCTGTCAACAACAGGTGTTACAAGAAGATTTCAAACTAATACCACAAAAAAGGTGCCAACGTGTTTCCAATGTAACAAGAAGGGTCACATCAAAGCAAATTGCTGGTTCAATCCATAAAACAGAGACAATAAACCTGAAGTTGAACATAATATCAAACTCCCACCAGCCAATGTACAACAAATACTTATGAATGCTCTCTCCAAGATGACAGTGAAACAAAAAGATTAAGGCGAATGGTATTTGGATTCAGGTGTTACTATTCATGTAACTGGAAATGCTGGTAAGTTACATGACCTTCTTCTTTATTCTGGTAAAAGTAATATAGTTACAGGTAACAAAAGTTTTCATCCTATCACACATATTGGAAATGCACAAATTTTCCTTCCAACATCACCATTTCCACTATCTTTGTCAAATGTTGCCATTGCTCCAAATATCAAAAAGAATATTATTTCCATTTCTAAACTTGTAGATGATACAAACTCATATGTTGAATTTACTTCTTCTTCTGTGTATGTCAAGGATCTTCTAATGAAGAAAACATTCGTTGAAGGGGAACGCCAAGGAAATATGTATGTTTTCAAGGAAAATCCTTATTTCTTACAGTACTCTTCAAGTCCAGCTCAATTGACCTGCTTTCCTTTCAACACACCTTCACAAATTCCAAGGTCTAGCTTTCTCCAATTATACGTCAGTAAGTCAAATTTATGGCATGGTCGTATGGGACATTGTAGTCGTGGGTTTTTTGAAAAATTTGCATAAGATAATCTCATTCCAAAATCCAGTCTATCCTTCGATTCCTATGACAAAAAAATGTTCTAGTTGCGAACTATGTAAGAGTCATATATTTCTTTTTCATAATGTCAATAAAAGAGCTTCTAAACCTTTTGAGATTGTCTATTATGATGTATGGGGGCCAACTCCCGTTGGTTCCTTGTATGGCTCTCGCTATTATGTTTTGTTCATAAATTCTTATTCTCGATATAATTGGATTCACTTCATGAAACAAAAATCATAAGTGTTTAGTATCTTTCGAGAATTTCATGCCATTATCCAAACACAGTTTTCATCTAAAGTTGTGCATTTCCATTGTGATGGTGGGGGAGAATGTTCTTCACATGACTTTATTAACTTTTTACGAGAATATGGGATAACTCGACAAATTTCATGCCCATACACCCCACAACAAAATGGTGTAGCTGAACAGAAACATCGTCACTTCGTGGAAAGTGGTATGAGTATGATGCATGATAATAATACTCCTGTTACTCTATGGACGGAGGTTTTTCACGCCGCTATACATATAATAAATTGTCTGCCCATGATAGTTTTGGATTCAAAATCTCCTTACTTCACTCTTTTTGGTCGAAATCCAAACTATAATAGTTCAAGGGTTTTCAGATGTGTGTGCTATGTTCACATTGACTCGACATTGAGAAATAAATTTCAGAGCAAAGCAATACAGTGCAGGTTCGTGGGCTATGCAGATGAATACAAAGGTTTCAGATGTTATGACCCTACAACTAGACGCATCAAAGTATCGAGAAATGTTGTGTTTGATGAACACAACTTTAACATTTCTACTGAGAATACTCAACCCGTGGAATCATATGATCCTTGGGTAAGTGC
>JAANDH010001069.1:0-55759 GCA_011799765.1 Nymphaea thermarum
ATTTATAATCTCATTTCCAGAATTCTAAGAGTCTCCAAACGTAGAATCCTAGGAGATTTCACAAGCTACAAGAACATTAATTACATCATAGAATCCTAGGAGACTTCACACATCACAAGGACATTAACTACAACATAGAATCCTAGGAGACTTTACACATTACAAGGATATTAACTACAACATAGAAATCTAGGAGACTATTCACATGTTACAAGGACATTAAATGTCTTAACACATTTTACAAGGATATGGAATCCTAAGAGACTCATCTTCAATGTGCTCGTGAATGATATATAATTTAACAATTTGAAGGCCTGGAAATATACTGTAAACCTAGAAACAAATTTCAAATTTTTGAAATCCATCCCTGTTTATCAAACAAGGGATGAAAAATCTAACCGCTGGGGCATGTTAGTACTTCTTGATACTGCCAAGTGCTAAGTCGCTTTCCCCTGCTTCTGTAAGCACAAGCTTCTAAAAGTTTCGGGTGCAAATAGACAACTAGCATTCAGCTTATAGCAGGACCCAGCCTTCAAAAGCGTGAGAACATTGGGAAGAGTAGTTCAAAGTTCAAACATTTCAAGTCATGCAAAATTAGAAAGAGAAACAAGTCATTCTTATCTTATATAGCTTAATCCTTTACAGCTAAGAAAGGCTGAGAAGAAAGATATCAAATCTTCAGATCGTTTGTGACCATGTTAATAAACTAATAAAAAATGACACGCATTTTCATCAGCAATGAAAGTGACAATCAAAATTAAGGACTATACCATGGTCAACAATCGTTGAAAAGTGACCCGTTGTTGTTGAGCTTCAACAGACATCATCGCAGCAATGGCTTCTTTTCCTAATGCTGACAACGTAGATCTGAGCTCTTCTAGCCTAGATTCTGCATGTTGGACTTTCACTGTGCTGTCTGTATTTGTACCAGAATCTCTCAACTTCATTTGGCGCCGTAGAACTTCAGCTGTCTGATTAAGCAGTTCGTACTCATAAAAATCTCATTCTCATGTCTAACATGACCAGGTAAAACTCGACGCAGTAATACCTGAGCATCAACATCCTGCCAGATTCGATCATATCGCTGGGTTAAGTGGCGTGCATCCTGCAGAGGAGCGCTCATCACCATTGCACGCAACGGATCAGATACCTACAAGAAATAAACATATAGCCATATATTTTATTGCCATCTATGAGATGAACTAATTATGTATTCTTCGAGCTGTAAAATCAAGCTCAAGAAATTGCACTACCCATCAGAAAACATGAAAAGTTATTTGCAAAATAATATTGTTTAACTTTCTTCCTCTTTAGAAACGGACCTCTGTAGGTCGATGAAAAGAAACATGCCAATAGTAGCCTGGAATACCCCAAAACATTTACAAATTCCCCAATGATTGACAAAAATTCAATTACATATAGGATATAGTGTCTTTCTAGCTTTCCATACTTATATTAACTGCATGTCTACAACCACCTAAAGTAGGCTTGGACATATTTTCCTGAATGAAAATAGAAACCTACTGCAAGTTTTAGTAAGAAAAAAACAAGTTGACTCAAATAATCTCCACAACCATAATATAAGAATTAAGCAACACGATTCACAAATGGGCATTTTGGTCTTCATCATATACCTAGATTATATATCTTCATTATATACCTAGATTATATAGGATTAATGACAGATGATTATAAGAAAATATTGGGACCTAAAAGGTAACTAAGTGAGTGGTCCTTTAAAGGATTAGCAACTACTTGAATCTTAAAATTTATTTACCGATAGATGCCAAACCTACAAGCATAATGCATCACGGGATTGTGACTAAGATCACTCTGAAAATACCAGAACATTATTATGCAAGCTAGGTATAAGCTATAAACTTTGTAAAAGCAGCAGTGAACATTCCGAGAAGGTATACCAGGTTTAGATGATCCTCTATTTACATTAGTGAGTCTGAATGACTTGGATACATGCTGCAGTAATATGCACATGCAACATAAAAATCTTACCCCTCTGCTTCATAGAGTCCTAAATATACTGAAAGCTTAAACCAGGAAGGATTATTTCCTTTAGTGGAAAGATTCCCAATTGATACTCTTAGTTTCTCGTTTTAACAGCAGCCTGATCCCCAACCTTTCATCAATAAAGAAAACCATTACACTGCTGAAAAGGTTAAGAACTTAAGATGTTAATCAAGAGTTCTCACATGACAGATCACATAAGGAAAATTGAAGATTTTGGAAGGCCAGATTTGTAACTGTTATTATCGGAACCTTTGTCCATACACCAACCTTTGCGCAGTAACTAGTGAAATAGAACTCATCCTTGCATGTTGAACGGTTTGTTACATGTAATATATCAACAAAAGGCATGACAACTGGATGCAGAAACTAATGGGAATAACCTGAACTCCAAGTGTCCTCAGCAGGTTCTCTCTCTCTTTTTCAATCGTACTATGAGAAGTTCCAAATTGCAGAGCAGCTCCTGCAAGGGTGGCACTGCCAGGGTTCTGGTTCTCATGTGAATATCTTGTACAGTCATCTGCCAGTTTCATTGCTAAAGGTAAAAAAACAGGTTAGAACATTGGCAGCAGGTCTCTAATCAGGATTGATAGGAAATGCAGAAGACTTGAAGCAACACTCACCTATTTCCATTTGCTTTAAACTCATAGCGATAATCCCCTCCACACCCCGTACTATATCCCTCTGAAAATGCTATTTAACAAGAGAGAGAGCAAACATTTGGACATTGTGATCTTGAACAGTATGTAGCAAAAAGAAACAAAGAAAAGAAGAAAGAAGTATCAAAAGGCACCTTTGCAGCTCTTGTTGATGTATAAAGTCTTTCAAGCTGTTCATGGCGCTGAAGCTCAAGTTCATCAGCAAAAACGCCATCATTACCAATATGGCTTGCAAATTGCCTTAAAACTGCCTGCAATAGTAATTAAAAATTTTAGAGGCATTATTCGGGTAGTACCAAAGGTCGAAAAGAGAAACCTTAGATTTCAAGGGTATTGAAGACATCAACTATTTTCATAACACGTAAAGACCCTACATAGAAGCATGCAGACCATAACCACAGCAAAAACTGAAAAAGGGAAGGCTAAGATGTTCTGGTGTAGTAGAACAAAGTTTTATCATATTTTTCCCACAATTTCCAATTCAGCCTCTGCCTAACGATGCTAGAAACCATCACAGCAGGAGGTAATAATTCAAAGTTTTACAACGTTATTTTCACCAGGGAACCTGCTTTTGCATATGAAGATCATGTTGCTGATTCAGCCGATACAACTACAATCTACTCTTTTCATCAGCCTTGTGTAGATGAGAACAAACTTTTGTCAAGCATGATAGTTTTTATGAAACAATAAGGTTATCAGGAAGGTCTCCCTTAAACAAAAGGTTCTTAGGAAGAGGATTTATGCCTAGGCATCCCAACAGACAAATGTTGATGAAAGATTATGGCGGGGAAGTTATGATCAAAAATTGCTTCTGTAGAGACATGCACTTTTCTCCCAAATCACAGCTTTGATGACTGTCGGCAAATTTGTCTAAAGATACTAGCATTCACCAAGTTCTAGTTGACAGAGTGTGATTGTTATCTTTAAACCTCTTTCCTTTAGTACATAAGATGAAGACTGAAATAACATGTTGAAGTTAATGAGAGAAAATCCAGGTCCATAGCTACAAGAATGCCAGCAAAAGCATCCTATCTTGTGCATACTTAGTCAATATGCACCTCCGAACTGTACATATGTAAAGCGAAGCGTGAGGGTCGCTGTCACATCACGTCAAGTCCCCTACGCTTTGCAAGTGCTTTCTGAAAGAAGGAAAGCTGCTCATCACCGACAGCTACGAAATGCAGGAAGGCGCTCAGATAAAAAAAACTGGGGAGCCCACCGCGGACACAACAACCAAGGTCATAATCAATAGTAAATTAAAGTGGAATCCCTGGATTACTATGAATGATTACACGATAGCATCTCATGAGTAGAACTTTTTCAACCTTCAACTATTATGTATGAATGTATGACACGTTATGCTGACCTACCTACCCAATTTGTATACCAGAAAGATTGCATGCTGACCTTCAATTGTAAATATCAGTCAGAGGACTTTCACCCAAAAAAAAAAAAACCCCAAAGCTAGTGTGCATCACCACTTTAACCAGCTGCAACCAAATGCACGTCAATTCCAAGTAGATCTCACCACAATCCTAGAGAAAGGGAGGCGTCATGTCTTTTGTCCATGACACAGAATCCTCAGAATGTGAAGCATGTCATCTCCCACATGGAAGATCATCCATAAAACTCATGGAAAGAAAAGAAGCCATTAAGACTAGACATCACAAACTTCAAACCAATGTCTAAATCCGTACATGTGAATGGTTCATTTGATTCACAAGAATCCGCTTCTTCACCACACAAAACTCTGTAAATAAAGGTGCATAAGTCACATAAAGCTGGAACAGTCGTCACTTAGCAGCTCCCTAACCAGCCATTTTCATAAAAAGGCCGTCCATTGCTGTGAGCTAAGCTGGTGTTTTATGATAGATCACAATATCTTCAAGTATGAAATCATAAGAAAACAAGAAACAAGAATACTTTCATGCCCCACTTGGAAAACGCAGGTGCAGGACGAACCCTCATCAAAGATGAGCAATTTACTTACTGCCCCTGGTTAAGAGGTTCATAACCAATGACTGAACATCTCAATTTTGTCAATCAAGCCTCTGCCTTCGTTGCAAACAACCAACTATATTAAGAAAAAGGCAATCGAAGATTCGTAAAGATAAAATTTCCAGCTTCACCCATGTTCTCATTTTCAGTCAGAAGAAGTTCTAAGCCAGTCGTTTCTTCTCAACCATTCGAAAAAAAATTATCCATTATCAAAAGAATTAATCCGTACAACAAAAATACAAGCCTTCCTTTTTTTCATACACATTAATCCATTTAAAAGAAATGCATACTTCAGTAACTGCACAAGCATTCCCTTAATTAAGTAACGGGACCTTCTAACTGAAAAGGAAAACAGCAAGGGAAGAGCGAATGCCACGAACTTGAATAAAATCAAGCCCACGTGCTAACAAAACAAATTTAGCCCTACCCAATTAATAAAAACAACCAAAACTAATCTTGCAACAAACTACCAAGATCCACACAACATCATGGGCATCGCCTCCTTTCAACCCTCAGAAAGAAAATAAAAATAAAGCAGAAACGAAAAGAAAAAAAAAAAGGAAGCAAAAAGAAGTATAATCAAAGAGAAAAAAGAAGTGGACGGAAGGCAAACCTGCTGTTGCTTTGCAACTTGCTCTCTTAGCTTGCTGGCCTGCTTTCTTATGGCATCCATATCTGGTCCTCCTCAGTTCCTCTTCCTCCTCCTCATCGACCCTCCCACAACCTTACGTGCATTACATCTGCACATGTACGAGGACCAAGAACCCGGAACCAATGGTTTTTGTTTTATGTGAGAGGGATCCTTAGAGAGAGAGAGAGAGAGAGAGAGAGTGGGGGCAGTGATGAGTTCCAGAATCCGAAGCTCTAGATTTCCGGACAAAAAAGAGAGAATGTAGGGAATAATATTAGGCGACTAACCGAGGATTTAGTGAAAAACCAGTGGGGAATGAACAGAGGGAGATGAGACTTCCTGCCTCTGTAACTGTCGGACCCGAATATTATTAACATTGACGGCTCTCTCCCTCTCTCTTTCTCTCTCTCCCTCTCTCTCCAAGGGAGAGATTGAAAGAGAATTTCATTATCATGCCGGTCTTTGTCTCCTATATCATAATAGCCTCATAATTTAGGTTTTTTCGGTTTGCCTCTGCTCACTCGGTTAAAATAAAAAAAGTACTTTTTAAACACAAAAATAAAAAATTTAAATATAAAACATATTTTAATAGCAAAATATATTTTATTATTAAGTAAAAATAATATAAAAAATAGATCAAGCAGAATCAAACCCCAATCCACCCGAGCTAACTTCGGTCGAAGTACCCGTCGGATACTGAACTCGATTCAACCATGAAGTTCACAATTGCGGTTAGAAATATATTTTTGTACCATCAAACTCATAAATATAGATTTAGAAATATATTTTGAGTCCACACACACACCAAAATTGGAATTGAAAAAGTTTTTTTTATTCTATTTTTTTTATTTTCTATATTTTCAATTCGAGAAATTTTTTTTCAGGCCATCAAACGGCCCCTGAGGATTAGTTTTGCATTCTATTACAAAAACCATGAATTAGTTAGAGAGAGAGAGAGAGAGAGAGAGAGAGAGAGAGAGAGAGAGAGAGAGAGGGGTCAGTTTCTGACTAAGATGCGCTGTTTTAAGGTCCTCAAAAATCAAAAGTAGACTTGCTTTATCAATATTTTACATGTCTATGCTTCCACGAAGCAGATTATATGTTAGGGCCCTTAACAAAGGACCATATGTTATTATGGGTAGAAAATAACCAAAATGCCTTTGATGGTTAAATGAAAGATTCTCCCTCGACGAGGATAAAACTGGAATTTAGAAAAGTTGCCACATAAAATTACCAACATACCCCATAGCAAAAAGTGGGTAAGTTCGTGTTAATGCCGTAATATGAGAAGCATGTTATGGGCTTGTAATGACCAAAATGTCCCTATTAATTAAATGGAAAACCGCTTTATAAGATAATAAATGGAGTAAAAAAAAAAAAATCTCCATCAAATATCCCTCTTCTCATGTTAGCAACATAAAATAGTTGCCTAAAAGTAGAGTTTTTTTGTGAAATTTAACAAAGAAGGGCTTACAAAGGAAGAAAGAAAGAATGCGCTAATAAAGTGAGTTAGAAGTACCTTTCAAATGACATAAGCTTATTCTTTTTTACTATATATTACTACCATAAGCATTTTCTTATAATACCAAAAAGAACCAAATTGGCTTAAAAGTGCAGGAATGCATTTTTATCCATCCCCATAATATGGTCAGCTGTCAAAAAGTTAACTAAGAATAAAGTTTCCTTAGAAGTGCAGGGATATATTTCTCAACTTCAATGAAGTAGGAATGAAATTGTCAATTGTTTTATGTTTCCAAGGACCGATTTAAAGCTGTCAATAACAATTAGGCATAAATCAGAATTTTCTCTCTCTTGTCTCTTTCTTCTTTCTCTTTCTAAACCTCTTTGGTTTGAAAAGAAAAAAAGAAAAAACCCTCTCTAGCTTTTTCTCTCTCTCTCTCTCTCTCTCTCTAAAGGCAAAAAGAGTTGGGTATCTTATTGTATTTTCAGAAATTGCCTTTAGGTGATTGTTATACAAATATTTTATCTTTTATTTAGGCAGAAAGACATCTTAGTTTTTTTGAGATATTAAAATGGAGTCGACCAGTGGGTCTGCTATGTCACCAAGATGCGGGGTGCGGGTGCCGGCATGGTGCAGCGGTGCGGTAAGAATATTTATTATTATTATTATTAATTTATTATTATTATATATTAATAATATCAAATTTATTAAAAAATAAAAAAAATAAACTCAAATTAATGTGGTGCGGGTTGGGTGCGAATCTGGGTTGCACCTGCACCCGCATCGCTGGGTGCGTCACGAGGGTTGCCGCACCCTGGTGACATAGCTGCTTAGGCACTTCTAGAGAAAAGGTGGTGAAGCCCATAGATTTTAAAAAATAAAACTTGTCATTTATTTCCAAAATATTTTATTTTGGCCCTTATGGGGATCTTAAAACTTATAGGCTGGCCATTGTGAAAACTTTGAAATTTTTATTTTTAAGGTATTAAAAATATTTTTTAAACAAAAAATTATTTTTTAACCATACGTTTCAACAAGTTCATTTTCTTAATGAATAAGTAAGTAATGAAGTTAATAACAGTTTCCCCATAATAGGCAATTGCATAATTACTTATTCTTTTTTTGAGGAACAAAAAATTTCTATTTAAGCTTGGGCGGCCCACTTTGTTTCTGAGACAATTAAATTGAAAATGAAATATTAATTGCAAGTAACAGAATCAGCATATTTCTATTATTTATTTCGCTAAATCTCAGTCTGCCTCAATGAAAGAGATGTTTCTTTGCTAGATATTGTAAAAGTGGTCCTAGAGATAGAGACGTCAGCGGATCCAATTCATAATATCGGATTCAAATGCCATGCAAGGATCTGTTAACAGAAATCCCATGGAAAATCTGAATCAGATTAGTCAATCGAATGTGGTCGTATTTGCTAATGGATCTGACTACTTGGATTCAGATTCGAGATGGAATTTTCTGAAGAAAATCCAATACCAAAATCCAAACCCGATTACTAACCAGTTGTAGATTCCGTTGTTGGATCTGCCTACTTGGATTCATATTAGAACCAAATAGCAGAATGGACATGAACGATGAACATTTCTAGATAGAGACACCTGCAAAGTAGTATACGACTATGTGCATTTCAGTGAGGGTGGGCAATTGCCCACCTTAATTAACTTATGCTCCAATAGACATAGCATAGCTGGTTGGACCAGCGGCTAGCTTGTCGGTTTGATTCCTGTTGGTGCTATTAACTCTTTGCCTAAAGAAGGTGGACCGCAGTACCCCAACACACACTAAGTGCCAATGGTGTTTTGATGTAGAGATGTCAACTAATTCGATAAATCCGTGGCCGTGTCCTACCAATTGCATGCTCGAACCCCACAGTTGTCGCCACATCCATGTGCGCTCTTTTCCTGAACCTCAAAAGGGTCCCGAAGCAAGCTCTGTGTTCTCGAGGGTAAAGGGCTTGTGGGGAGGGTGTAATGGTCTTTTTTTTGGATGGTGAAAAAAAAGATCTACTCACCCTGAAAAAAAAAAATTGTTGTGAACCTGAATTTTGGATTTGAACATACAAATTTGAAGCTGTATCTGGATTTTTACAAGTAAACCCGTTCATATGTCTGTCATAAAAAAGGATATTCATTGGATTTGGTAAGAGAATTCCTAGATCCAATATGAATTGGGACGGATGAAAATTCACCAAAAAAAAAAAGTAAAAGAAAAAGGCGCAGAAATAATTGTATCAATTAATGTTTCTGCTTACTCGAAAAATATAAAAAATATAGTTCAAATGCACTTTTTTGAATCTTTTTGTAAACGCTAATTGAAAAATATCACATGAAACAGGCTTTTCGCATCCACATAATTTCATCTTTTGCTCCAACAATTGGAAAACTAAATTAAAATTAAATAGTGAGAGAAATATCAGATGCTGGTCAATCGCATGCACACTCGTGAGCATTTTGCCTTACAAATTATTTAGACACCAAAATTTTTTTTTCTCGATTGAATGTACCTTCTATAGCAAACGAGGAAGAGAATAAATCTCAAAACTCTTACCAACTAACTCGAGCCTGCCAACATGCCGTAGTTAGTAGGATAACTTTTCCATGGGCTAGCAAACCTGGAAAAAAATTCATTCTCTAACAAAAAAAAAGGAGAAAACAATGACTTGCCGTTAGGGGTGTACAACGAGTCAAGCTACTCGACCTCGACTCGTTAAAGATCGGCTAGTGAACGAGTTCAAGCGGAGTCATTTGCTTAACGAGTCGAGCTCGAGTTCATAAATCGACTCGTTCAAATAATCGAGTTGAGTTTGAGCTCAACACGTAACTGTCGAGATGAGCTGAAGCTCAACATGTAATTGCCGAGTCGAGCTCGAGCCTTAATCGAGTTTGTTGAGCCTTAATCAAGTCCATATATTCAAACGAGTTTATGAATTTGTCGAGCCTTAATCGAGTAAAGCTTGAGCTCAACACGTAACGATGAATATCAATTATATTCAAACGAGTTTGTCGAGCTTTAATCGAGTCGAGCTTGAGCTCAACAAGTAACGATGAATATCAATACTCAAACGAGTTTGTCGAGCTCGAGCTCAACACGTAACGATGAATTTCAATTCTACTCAAATGAGTTTGTCGAGCCTTAATCGAGTCGAGCTCGAGCTCAACACGTAATGATGAATATTAATTTTATTCAAATGAGTTTGTCGAATCTTAATAGAGTCGAGCTCAACATGTAACTGCCGAGTCGTGCTCAAGGATTCATTAATCGTGCCGAGCTAGAGCTGACTGAACTAGGGCTCAGCGCGGCTCGTGTTCACCCTTACATGGCGTAGTTAGTAGAAGAACTTTTCTACGGGCAAGCAAACATGGGGAAAAAGTTTGCTCTCTTAAAAAAAAAAGGATAAAACAATTGGAAAAGAAAAGCATGATTGGTGCTGTTTGTCCAAACAACAACTGGAAATGAAAAGGACTATGGGAATCTACAGCTGGGCTGAGTTGCACGGCCTTACTTTGGCCTGGACCAGGCACGTAGAGGGTCAACTATTTTAGAGCATCTCTGATTCTTATTTCTAAGAACTTTAGGAAATTAATATATGGCCGAGTGAGTGGTAGAGTTAGAAATTTTTCGCGAAATGAGTATAGATGTCAATAAATCTAATTCGGATCTAATGTCTAACCAAACTATTTAAAAAAAATCGGAGATGGCAAATTTTTTTTTCATCCGATTAAGAAATCCAATCAGATTTGGATTTAAGAAATGAAACATGGTCCGATTAACTGGGTCGAGACTTGGATTAAGTACCCGATCGGATTCAGATTTAGTTTCAAATAGATATTATATATCTAATGTCTATCCATTTTGAAAGTTCAGTTCTTGACATATCATTATTGAATTCGGTCTAAAGTCGGATTCTATTCGGTTGTGGATTTACAATCGTGATTTGGATATAGAATAGATTTTTGTTCATTTGGATTCAAATATGAAGAAATAACATGTCGAATCCCAGTTTTGATCCATTGACATCCCTAACAGGGAGCAGTAAAACATAAATTTTCATTTTGAAAGAAACACGAATCAAGTAAATATGTGTTTATGTAGAGCTTTTGAAAGGTTAAAATGCCATATTTGGCTCTACCGTTGGTCTGGTCCAGTTATTTTTAAGAATGAGATGCCCAGCATGGACCACTTCTAGGCCACATTTACATCATCCGAATCCGGCCCGACCCAGACCTCGTCTCAGACCCGAAAATTAAGCACCGAAACGCTCGATAAGTTGTCATGCCGGCCTTGGTTGACCCGATTAAGTCTGATTCAGCTGGATAAGACCTTTTTTTGTATATTATTTTTGTTAATATATACATACATATATATATAACCATTAATTATATTTATATATTATTTTATACTAAAAATATATATTTTTATTTTAATCTTCCAAGGCTTGAGTTTCGGGTGTCGGACTGGGCCGTCAGCCCAAGCCGGCTGGATGCCCAGCCCAGACAATGTTTCTCGCTGCCAAACAACCCCTCATGGCATGTTGAATTTCTTGTCCATGATCAGCTATGAATAGAAGGGAAGTGGCTCTGCCTCATAATTATGAATTAGGTATGTTAATATATCAGATATGGATCCAACATCGACTGAACTGCTTTAAACGAATCGGATATGAAAAAATTAACATCTTATTAAAAAAATCCTAATAGAGATTGCATTTAAGAGGTGACATTTGAATGGATTCGGAATAAGTTTTAAATAAATATATGAATCGGATATGAAAAAAATTAACATCTTATTAAGAAAAACCTAATAGAAATTGAATTTAAGAGGTGACATTTGAATGGATTCGGAATAAGTTTTAAATAAATATATGAATCGGATATGAAAAAAATTAACATCTTATTAAGAAAAACCTAATAGAAATTGAATTTAAGAGGTGACATTTGAATGGATTCGGAATAAGTTTTAAATAAATATATGACAGGATAATAAATACCAATATAGTCAGCTAAACTAAATTTTCATATTCAATATCCGCGCATTTTGAAAGTTGGTCTTTAACCATATAATGATATGGATCCGGTTCAGTTATGAATTTAAAATCCGGTTCTAATTAAATTTATGTTACATATTTAAACATCAGATTTAGATACAGTATAAGTTTTTCTTCATCGGCATTCAAATTCAAACTCAAACCCAAATATGTGAACATTCCATAAATCAAATATGGTGAATGATACATCAGATTTAAATAAGATCCATTGACGTCCCTGATGATAACATGGATCCACAAGATTTATAAAACTTTGCGATTTTGATTCTAGAATCAAAATTTCACAATAAAAATTCCACTTCAAATTAAAAATATAGTGATAATTTCAGTTTCATTTTCGCTTTGTGTTTGATAGTATAAAAATTTGACTCCAGAATTGAAATGAGAAGAAAATTAGAATCCTAACATTCACAAATTAAAATCTTCATGCCTTATGCCTCAAAGAAAGATGAAAAAAATCCCACAATTCCAGAATCATAAATTCAAAAATTCATTCCTAAAGTGAGATTATAATAATAATAATAAGATTTTAAAATCAATGTTCTTCGTTTGATCTTAATTTTTATTTTCTTAAAAAATAATAAGATTTTAAAATCCCACATGTTCCAAGAGGACCAAAGTCCATGACGTCACTACAGTGATATTGAATTTGAAGGAGGACCCAGTTAAAATAATAATATTTAATCTGATCCCACAAAAGTGAGGATATTCGTCGGTTACCTGCTCCTTAAAAACATTTTTTTGAATAATCTAAAAAATACACAGGTTCCTTTTCCGGATACGGTGCACCAACTTTCTAAAAGGCAATAGAAAAATTGACCTGTGAACAGTGTTATTAATATTTGTCGAAGCGCTTATCTTGCATCGAACCTTACAAATATTGTTAATATTATTTTATGAAAAGAAGAAGACTTTGGTTCAATTTGAATTTCGCTCCTTTTTAGTTTTTCATAAAATTTTTTCTTGTTATCAATGATTGGACATGAATTTAACAATAATTACTTTGGATTATGTACAAGATTCAAATCTATTTAGGCCCAGGTCTGGCCCGACCATTGAAACCCGAGCCCAAGTCCGGCCTGATTAAATTAAAAAACATATTTATTAATATGAAATAATACATAAATGTAATTAATGGTAATAAAATATTATATTTATATACAAATTAATGAAATAAATATTAAAAACAAATTATTGGTTCCACCCTGGTTTATCGGGCCTACTTGAGCCAAAGCTTTTTTTTTTTTGGGCCAAGCCCAAATCTGGCCAGGTATCGGGTACCTGTCTATGGCCCAACCTTAGTCAATCACAAGTTAGGGAAAGCTCCCTTCACACATCCTCGGGTAGACTCTTTTCTCACATCCCCATAATATATAAGGTGCTCGGAGTTAAGCCCCAAAGTAATGTGTAAGGGAAAACTCACTGTGGGCCTAATGAGTGACCACTTTTAAAAAGCCAGTTGATTTGAAAAACTCTATAGTGTTTTTTTTTCTTCAGTGGTCGATTCAAGAGTGTTACTTATCAACTTTTTATTTTATTTTTTAATATTTTATTTTATTTTTGTTATATATTTATATATTCTGAAAAACTTCAGCTATTCGACCCTTCTATATATGGACGATCATCTTTCGTTAAGTTGAAAAAGCTGGCGCTTCGATTTTCAAAATCTTAATAATGCGATTTACCAATTAAAAAAATGTTTGGTTTACAAAAATCATACTCATGAGATTCATTTTGCTAAATAAAACTCCAGAAATTTGGGTTTCAAGGGAGAGTTCTAAATCATGAAGGTCGCGGCAACATTTCCTCTAAAAAAAATAAAAATAAAAAAATCTAAATGCTGTAACATAGGCACAACCAATTTGCAAAGGAACCTTCTTTGTGATAGGTATCCAGTTGAATGCATTAAATTAAATTTAAAAAGCCAGAGCCATAAAATTTTTTTCTTTAAGCTGATGGATTAGTGAAATTTATAACATATATATTATATATATACACATATATGTGCAAATTAAATATGAAAATTGTGCACATTGATGATATATATGAGGTGTCTGATCAAATTATTAGATAATTTGTAATGTGTCACACGTAAATATATATATATATATATATATATATATATATATATATATATATATATATATGAGTGTGTCTGCATTTTCTTCACTACCATGTATGCATATCAATGCAGAAAAATACAAGAAACAAAATGTTTAACATAAAGATTTAGGTAGACTTGACAATCAAAAGGGACCAAATTTGAGAAAATTTTAAGAATGTGATTTGTCCGAAATGCCCAGATTAGCCATTACCAGGAGTGGTCCTCAAATTGAAGATATGTTGTGACTACCTTCGTGTCTCTATCACAGTATCACTATTGGCTGTCTTTTTCTTCCACTTAGAAAGGACAACATTGTAATATATATATATATATATATCACATGCTTCCATATAACAACTCTATTTGGTAGTTATTAACAAAAGTGAGGCTTGCATTAACAAATTATTAAAATACGACCTATTGGTGAGGTTACTAATTTTCATTTTAAGGGAATATTTCAGATTTGTCTTTGTTATTATTATATGAACCAGATTGATGTTTGTTATTATTATATGAACCAAATTGTAACAGTAACAAATTGTTCTTATTGCCAAATGACCCCTCTGAACCTTTAATAAATCCAATCTAAAATGCGAACACTTTTGTTGTGTAAAAAGAGCCGAAGGGTGAAACTAGGGTTGGAGCATTCTCTCCTATTTAGTTAATGATAGAAGAGAAGCGTTTTGGCCCACAAGGGGGCTAAGTTTATCAAAAGATTTGAGGAGAAATCTAGATTTCACATGTATGGATCTGTCATGTGATTGTTGTCTTGGCACTCCAAACGTAAAATTCAAATCTTAAGGGGCACTCATACGTAAAAAAAAAAAAGAAAATTAATGAAGTTTTTTGCATGTAAATAGTGTAATTTTTTGGGTTGGTGTGGGCATTTGCCCACACCAGCAATAATGTAGCTCCGCCACTGGAGAAGAGGATAGACTCTAAAGGTTTGCGGTGCCTTTGTTTAGTACATGGTATGTGTGTAAGAAAGAGCTGAACTGCCATTACACGACAGTTGCTGAGCCAGAATTTTCATATCTGAAGGGGCACTCATTTACATACGGGACCAAATATTTAAAAATATTAGTTGAAAATAAAGAAATCTCGAGGGGATGGTGTAGGCGCATGTGATGTGAGAGTGGCTCCTTGAGAAAAACCTTCATTGGAATGGTTGGAGAAGAAGTTCAAGTCACGATGGATTGGGAGATGTTGGCTCTTGACCTTTCTGGTAATGGCATTGCAAGATTGAAATGACGTTTTATGTGCGCGTTCATTTCTATGTGTATAGGGAAATTTTATGCTGTTGTGTGTTACCATATAGCTAAAATTAAACTTTGTCGCCAAAAAGCACACGCCAAATGAACATTAACAACAATTTATGACGCAGAAATGGTGCAGGACTAAGTTGGTGCCATGCCAAGAAGATTATGTCATGAAAATTCTATGCTTTATCTTTTCAATCAACTGGTTTTTTGACTGGAGAGGAACAAAAAGAAAAATCCCTCCTTACTTTTTCCCAAGAGAACCATGGAAGAATTTAGAGTAGTAAGCACAAAATACCATTTTTTGAGATATATATATATATATATATATATATATATATATATATATATTGTACGTATATAAATTATGAAAGGGTACAATAACTAGAGAAATCTTATGCAATTGTCTATCATGAATTGGAAGCAACTGAATTCAAGAAACTGAGTTACGCCCCTCTTTCATACTACAAAAGGATAGAAATAAAGGAAGAAATACAAAATAATACAGATCAATTTACTAAAAAAACGTGAAGAAAAACACGATAAATTAAATGGCTATTTAAAACTTTAAAAAAATGTGTTTTATGGAAATTTCACATTTTTTTCACTTTGTTTCACTTTTTTCCTTTTTTTAATGCCAAACATTTTTTTTTTCATTTTCTATTTTTTATTTGTTGCAAATCTTCTTCTGATGTTTGAGTTATTAGTTTTGCACTTATTTTATTTTTCTTACATTTTTAGTTTTTTAAATTTTTTTAAAATTTACCATATTTTTCCCGTATTTTTCAAGCTCGCGGTATTATACCAGAAAAAAACTTCGCCGTTCAAAACTCCGAGACGTTATTTGTAACTATGATTGAAACACATGTTTGAAAAATACCATGTTCTTGTTTCAGAAAACATAGTGTGATTATGTCAAGTATTTGATTGATCAATTTACGAAAAGCATCCACAATCATCCCATGGTTTCTAAACAAGAAAAAATAAATGATGCTATTGAATCATGTGTTATAAGAATGTGGATTGCGACAATACAATCTTCTTCTTATCAAACGCCCTATTGGTGACAGGATCTTCAACTGAGATCTGGTAGAGAAGAACATGTACATCTTTTCGAGGCAACCAGTTCTTCATCATGAATTTGGTAAGCCTTGCTATTTCCTCAAGTACCATCTTGCTCTTAGCTTTACAATTGCAACTATCATAAGCATATGCATTATCCATTGTGGCTTCTTGGCATGATCGCTGTCCATTCTTTAGTGGATCACTCTGTGAATCTAACTTTCTCTTTTCACTCCATTCGTCTGCATTATGAACAATAACAGAGCTACCATGGGGCTGGTATGGGCAACTGCCCACCCCAGCCTGTGTAATCACTTGTAAAATTTTTATTTATCATGTGTTGGACTCAGACTTAATCCGTCTACATCAGACTCATGCCAATGCCCTGTAGTTCTACATACACTCAATCAATTACAACAATAAGATGGATCAATGCCCTTCAGCTAAAATTTTCTGGCTCTACCACTGGTTATGAATAAAGATTGAACCGGCCAATTTGGTGCTTTGTATGGTAAAAACCGTGGTTGGTTGAACCCGTTTGGTTCAAGTAGTTTGCCTCATGTTTTTTTTGGATCCCTTTGAATTTCAAAACAAAATTACAAAACTGTTTTTTTTTCATTAAATACTTGTGTCCTTAGAACTTGCAAGTAGGGGTGCACAACGAGTCGAGCTACTCGAGTTCGACTCATTTAACCTCGACTCGTAAGCGAGTTCGAGCTGCTTCATTAGTTAAACGAGTCGAACTCGAGTTCACGAGTCAACTCGTTTAACTAATCGAGTTGAGTTCGAGTTCACTCAAGTGGACTCGTTAAAGCTCGACTCGGCTCGATTAAAATACCGGTTTTAAAAAAACCGGTTCAGAAGCTTCTCACTTCTTCTCAGGCGGGAAAAAAGTTTAGGGTTTCCTTTTTTTCGTTCTCCCTCTCTCCGACTCCGACTCTCCCTCTCTCGGTCTCTCCGACTTCTCCTTCTCTTCTCCACTGTGCTCTGCGCTCCTGCGGCCCTGCTTGTGCTCTTCTTCTCCGCCTAGCGCCTGTGCTCTGCGCTCCTTCTGCCCTGTGTGTGCTCTCCGCCTCTCCGCTTCTCCAGTGACATCCAACTCAAAGGCCGCACATCTTGCTCCGGCGGTGTCCCATTTCTCCGGCGTCAACCTGCTTCTGTGACGTCCTTCAACCAGCTTCTCCGTTGTGGTTGTTCCAGGTGTGGCTCCGCCGTCCATCTCTCCCTCTCTCTCTGTCTCTGTCTCTGTCTCTCTCTCTTTCTTGGTTGCTCTATCTATGTCTAAATCTGTGTTTGATGGGGGATTTTGGTTTCTCTGGTGTCCTGTAGTTGTTCCGGAGATCTATCACCGTTCTGGTGACCTGGTGCTTTGATCAATGTTGAGTGTCTTTCAGGCTATGTCACAATGGTACCGGTACGGGTACGGATATGGGTACGGGGGTACCGGTACGGGTACGGCATTTTTTTAAATCTTGGTATGGGTACGGCGACTATTATATATGATTAATTCAATAAAATAATTATTATATATAATTAAACCACAAATTGTAACAAAAACATCAATAAAAAGAGGCTCATAATGAATAAATTATCAATGTTTTATCTTGTTAATGACACTTCTTATGTTAAACTATAGAAAAAAACAAAAAAAAAAGTAATTTTTTAACTTTTTTTAGTTATAATGCAGTTTGGATCTGGATCCAACCTGGATCCAGATCCAAACGTACCAGAATGTACCGGTACGCCACCAAAACTGTGACTTAGCTTTCAGGTGTTAGCACACAGGCACAGGCTGCTGATCATTACACGTTTGATACCAGCTGTACAGCAGTTGCAGAAAATCATGAAGATCATGATAATCTTAAAAAAAAGGTAACTATACCCGTTGGATTTGGAATCATCAATCAAGGAAGAGCATCTCACAAAGCAGGAAATCTGAGCAAGAAAAGTGGCAACATATCCTCACCAAAAGAGAAAGAAACGAGTATAGAAACTAGAAAATTAAGGAAGGATTATTTGAAATGTAAACAAATCTGTAACGATCCTTCCAAGAAATATGTATAAATACTCTATCAAGGGCACCTCACATCATCAACTTTGTTGGTGTGAGAGACACTGGACGTAGGACTTTAAATCCGAACCACTTAAAAATCTTGCCTTGCATTGTTTTCTTTCATGGTTTCAGAGCTTTCTCCATGAGGATTGACGATTTCTCCATGGCTTCCGGCGCATCTTCTTTGTCCATAATGGCAGCTAAGTATCCATATCCTTCAACGATTAATGTTGCAAATTTTATCTCCATCAAACTCTCTCACATGAATTACTTGCTTTGGAAAACCCAAATGCTTGGGCTTATTGAAAGCCAAGACATGATGGGGTTTATTGATGGACAAATTCCCAAACCAACCTCTACCATTGAAATTGTTGAAAATGGTGCGACCCATTCTGTCCCAAATCCGGAATTCTTCGCCTGGAAAAAATCAGACGACTTCTTAGAGGGTGGATCACTGGATCACTCTCTGAAGAAGTGTTAGGTCTTGTGGTCGGACTCCAAAGCTCTGCCGAAGTTTGGAATGCTCTTATAAAGGTCTTTGCTAGAGAGTCTAAAGACCGAGAATTTCTGCTAAATAGAAAATTGCAGACATTTCAAAAGCAAGACAAGACCGTCACTGAGTATATAACAGGCTTCAAAACCATATGTGATGAGTTGGCAGCAATTGGGAAACCTTTGTTGGACTCATAAATGGGCTTGGAGCTGGTTATGAATCATTCATGACATCTATGCTTAGACCTCCTATTCCTGCATATATTGATGTTGTCTCAGTGCTTGAAAGCCACGACAACATGAAAAATCTCCATGCTTTCCAACCCAATCCCAATGCAGCGTTCATAAGCCAACAAGTTCAAGGTCGATCTTCTCACCCGCACAATTACAGAGGACGTGATCACTATAACAGGAAAAATAGCAACTCTCGCTTCAACTCGCGAGGGCGTGGATTTCCGCCTGCATCTCAAACTCGTCCCACCAACATTCCAGCCAATGCCGGCAGTGGCGGAGCCAGGACAATCCAACTTCTGGATCGGGGTAGGGCCAAACTGAATTTAAATCATAAAAATACATAGAGTGATTAAAAAATAATAATTTTTTTCAATATAAAAGTTTTTTTTAATTGGTCAGGGTGGGGCCATGGCCTAGGCGGCCCCCCTCCCTCCGCCCCTGAATGCCGGGCAAAACACCTCTCAATCTTCAGTAAAAGCAACATGTCAAATTTGTGGCTTGAGTAATCACACTGCATTCAAATGCTATCACAGATTCAATCAGGCGTATCAGCCCAAAGATCTTCCAAAATTTTTTCCACCGTTCAAGTTGTCGATCCTAATAATGCAGACTGGTACCCTAACACTGGCGCAACCACTCATGTTACAGATGATCCAGGTAAACTCAAGAATCTCATTAAATATCATGGAACCGATTCAGTTATGGTTGGTAACGAGCAGTATTTACCAATAACTCATATTGGCTCTACTAATCTTCATCTTGGACATACAAGGCTCCCTCTTGATAATGTGCTGGTTGTTCCAGCTATTAAGAAAAATCTTATCTCTGTAAGTCAGCTTACATCTTCTATGCCCTATGTATTTGAGTTCACTTCTGATTCGTTTGTGATTAAGGACAAGGAAACCAATCAGATGATTGTCAAGGGAGCTAGAGAAGGAGACTTGTATGCGCTCAAGACCAGACCTAAAGCAGTTTTCTTTTCTGATCGTTTCAGGACAGCAACATAAAAAATTTAGCATAGTCGGCTTGGGCATCCATCGGCTAAGATCATTGATTTTTTGTCGTCCAAGGGTAGAATAAATTTAATGACAAAAATGTCTATGTTTTTTATTTGTCAAAGTTGTCAATTGGGAAAAACAACATGTTTGCCTTTTCTTCCATTAGATGATGAATATTATGAACCATTTGAATAAATACATTGTGATCTTTGGGGACTAGCGCCGCTTGACTCTTATCAAAAATTTCGATATTATGTTCTCTTTGTTGATCAACACTCTAGATACTCTTGGATCTATCCATTAAAAACCAAGTCAGATTTTTTTACAAAGTTTATTGAATTTCACAAGATGGTGACAACGCAATACAGAAGATCTATAAAAAGTTTTCAAAGTGATGAAGGTGGGGAATTCAATAGTGCGGCTTTTCTCTCTTTTTTAAGAGAATGTGGAATCAAACATCTCAAAGTTTGCCCACAAACACCTAAACAAATTGGATTGGTGGAGCGGAAACACATGTTGGTTACTGAACTTGGATTAACTCTACTGTTTCATAGTAATTTACCAGCAAAATATTGGGTGGAAGCCTTTTCTACTGCTGTTTGGCTCATAAATCGGTTGCCGACGTCTACACTTTAAATGCTAAGCCCATATGAAAGTTTATTTCAAAAACCTCCAGATTATTCCTGCCTACGGACATTTGGGTGTAGATGTTTTCCTTACATTAAGAGCTACAACAAACACAAATTTGAACTCAAATCTTTACCATGTGTCTTCATAGGGTATAGTGACACAAAGGTTATCGTTGTCTCTATTCCTTGACAAATTGAGTGTATATTTCAAGACATGTTGTGTTTGATAAAACATGTTTTCCTTTCAATCAAGGATCAGCTAGAGCACCTCTGAATTATAACTTTGCTCATGATCTAGTGTCTTTTTCATTGTCACCACTCAACCTGACCAGCCTATTCTCACTGAGGTAAACCCTCATGATCTTGCCCGACTTCACAATAGTGAACCAGAATCTCTCTCTCTTGCTTCTTCTGCACAACCATCAGTCATGTCCCCTTTAACGCCACCAGACTCACCGGCTTTCCCCTCACCATCATTGCCTAGCTCGCCCTCTCTGATCTCCTCTAATCCCTTACCCAATACCTCTACTAGACCATCTCATCCTATGGTCACGTGTTCACAACATGGCATTGTTAAACCCAATCCCAAATACCTATTGACTACTTACACTCCCACCGAACCAAGACATTTTTCCATTGCTCTTAAACATCCTGGTTGGAGGAAAGCTATGGAGGATGAAATGACAGCATTGATAGCAAATGACACATGGACGTTGGTACTGTGCGATCCCTCCATGCATATTATTGGCAGTCGGTGGGTGTACAAAACAAAACTGAATAGCGATGGCCAACTGGACAGACTTAAGGCATGGCTGGTAACGCAAGGTTATACTCAAGTTGAAGGCATGGATTTTCTTGAAATTTTTTCACCAGTTGTTAAACCAGCAACTATTCGGATTGTTCTCTCTGTTGCTCTCATGAACAGCTGGCCCCTTAAACAACTCGATGTCAAGAATGCATTCTTGAATGACTACTTGTCTGAAATGGTATCCATTGAGCAGCTTCCTGGTTTCAAAGATGATCGATTTCCACATCATGTATGCAAATTGAATCGTGCGCTATATGGCCTCAAACAGGCCCCTCGAGCTTGGTATTATCGGTTTGCTCAATTTTTATTTTCTCACAATTTTCAAGATCCATCGTTATTTGTTCAACTCCAAGAATCAATAGTGACTATACTTCTCTTATATGTGGATGATATCATTCTCACTGGTAGGTGTCCAACTTTTCTTGCCTCCCTCCAAAGGGAAGTCTCATGAACATTTGCTATGAATGATCTTGGGGAGTTACATTATTTTTTAGGCATTCAAGTCCAACACACTGCTTCCGGATTGTTTCTCAGCCAGCAACGCTATGCTATGGAAATTCTAGAACGAGTCCAGATGCAATCTTGCAGGTCAACTATTACCCCAATGGTTACTAATATTTCCAGCATCAGCACTCTAGAAGAAGCCTATCCCAATGATACTTTGTACCGCAGTCTTGTTGGCGCCTTACAATATCTCACGTTCACTCGACCAGACATCACGTATGCCGTTAATTACGTGCCACAGTTTATGCACGTTCCGTCTCTGCGGCATTTTCAATTGCTGAAACGCATTCTGTGCTACATTCAGGGCACTATCTCTCTCGGGATGCAATTCTTTAAGCCCAACAAATTATCTATTCGAGCTTATTTTGATGCAGATTGGGCTGGATGCCCCTCCACTCGTCGCTCTACCACAGGTTATTGTACTTTTTTGGGACCCAATTGTATTTCTTGGGCATCTAAGAAACAACAAAGTGTTGCGGGATCCTCTTGTGAAGCAGAATATTGTGCTCTTGCAACAACTGCAGCAGAACTAACTTGGATCACATTCATCCTTCGAGATCTTGGTCTCTTTCTTTCTCAACCTCCCTTGCTGTTATGTGACAATCTTTCTGCTTTGCAATCAACCATCAAAACAGGTAATCACTCCCGCATGAAGCATATTGAGCTTGATTTTCATTTTGTACGAGAAAAAGTGGCTCTTCGATCTTTAGTTACTCAATATATCTCATCCACTCATCAGCTTGCGGATATGTTTACAAAGCCTTTGCCTCACCATCGATTGACAACCTTGGGTCACAATCTCGGACTTCATCAAAATCTATCTCGAGATTGATGGGGGATGTTAGCACACAGGCACATGCTGCTGATCGTTACACGTTTGATACCAGTTGTACAACGGTTGCATAAAATCATGAAGATCATGATAATCTTAACAAAAGGCAACTATACCCGTTGGATTTGGAATCATCAATCAAGGAAAGCAGGAAATCTGAGCAAGAAAAGTGGCAACATATCCTCACCAAAAGAGAAAGAAACGAGTATAGAAACTAGAAGATTAAGGAAGGATTATTTGAAATGTAAACAAATCTGTAACGATCCTTCCAAGAAATGTGTATAAATACTCTATCAAGGGCACCTCACATCATCAACTTTGTTGGTGTGAGAGACAGTGGACGTAGGATTTTAAATCCGAACCACTTAAAAATCTTGTCTTGCATTGTTTTCTTTCATCAACTACCTTCCTTCGAGCCCCTCCCTCTCTCTCTCTCTTTCTCAAATACACTAGTGCATATTACGCTGGTTTTTCTTTTACTATGCTTTTACTATTTTTTCTTCTTCTTCTGTTTGTGCTTCTCTATGTTTCTTTACATTTTTCCTATTTCATTTCCTTAATCTGTCTAACAGATGCCCTTTTCCCTCTATTATGTTTATTTTCCCCCTTTTTATTTATTTCTGTAATATGCGCAAGTTTATTGTACTGTCTCTCACAGAGTCTCAGTGGCTTGTCTTTGCCAATGTAATTGCTTCCCATTTCTTGCTGGTTTCGGCTCTGTCGTCCACCACTATCGCCCTGTCGCCATTTTTTTCTTTGCTTTTGCTTTATCTGAATTACCAATACTTCGTGTGAGTTCTCGGCATGTTTTTATGATTTGCATCTTATTGTTCATAAGAAGATCTTCCCTCTATGTATCTTATTTCATGTCTACAGGAATATGGGAACTTTCCACTGGGAGGAGATTTATGTCACAAGTAAATTAAGAAATGTAATGTACAAATGGAAACAGGGTCTAAAGGACATAGATTCTCTTGGATTTTGTTATTTTGTAATGGAATATGTGGAAACATTTGATGCAATGGATGGTCATCTATCTGTTTGACGGGCAGCATTCTTCAATCATTTTCCTTTTCTATGGGTTTTATCTTTATTTTATTTTCTCATTGGAGCCGTGGAATTGATGGAATGATCTTCTGAAAAGATACTAAAGTAAACAAATTATAAACCTTGAAAGTTGAAACTGGAACTTTTCTAACCAGGACCAGTAATAATGTTCAACCACCTCCTGTTCTGAATATTGAGGAATTCGCTTCAGGTGTGAGCCAGGCCAAGGAGTTCATGATTGTGGTTACTGCTAACTATGTGGCTGGACTTCTCCAAGAAGCAACATTGAGCTACTTAACACTTGGAGCATTATTACTGCTAAAAAACGACTTCTCATGCAAACAACTGTATTTTGTAACCTGTAATTCCTAAAATATCATTGAAGAAGGCTATCTTATCATTTTATGTGATGGTTAGGTTCTTAGAATTTATGCCATTTCAACGCCCTGAATTCTTCTTAGCCTTCTCCAACAATCGAAGTTGGGGTTTCCCATTAAGCTTTTTGAAACCTAATTGTGATGCTCAGTATGTGCCTATGTGTAGTTAATAAATTTTGATAAACATGCATTGATATTTTTTTTTTGCTGTTGTTCTCATTCTTGCAGGAACTCATCATGCAATGTATAGTTTTTTGCTGATTCATGTGCACATTGCTCAAAGAAGAGTCATGGACTTATCCCAAAGAGTTTTGCTTCTCTCAAACTGGTCCATTCCACTTAAAAAATTGTTATTTTCCATTGAATGCCTGTACTGTTGTAAGATTATGTTCATAGCAACTAGTCTGTAGCAAATGTAACAAGGACACCTCTGATGCATTATTTGGAGATAGCAACGTAATCATGGCATTTTTAGGGTTCATGCTGGTACAAATTCGCTCAGTCTAATTCATTTAGCTGCATGCTGACGCTCACTCCTGCTTCTTCATATTTGAAAGTTGAGCAACAAGGAAACCAACCAAAGTGTATTTTGCTTGTTCTCTGCTTTTTATATGGTACTTGAAATATTGTAAAAATTGTTCATTGTCTTCGACTTGTTTGTTGTCCACGCATTTCCTGTATGATTGTGTTGTCAGTTGAAGCTTGAGGAGTGTCTGCTTCTTAACCCTCTTGAAGTGAAAATTATAGAAACGTTCTATAATCGTGGCTAGGAAAATGAGCATTGAAATTTGAATTTATTGGATAAATGATCTAAATATTTTGGCTGCTGATAGGTTATATTTACACTTAAAATGCTGATTCGACAAGAAGGTTTTTCCAAACTGCAAGCAGGGGCAGAACCATGATTTGTTGCAAGGGCGGGCCAAATGGGGATTGGGTTTTGTGGGTTGGATTTGGGTAGGGCCAAACTGAACTTACATTTTAAAAATACATAGAGGCAAAAAAAAAATTTAATTTTTACACTACATTTTTTTTTCATTTGTTAGGGTGGGGCCATGGCCTAGGCGGGCCCCCCTCCCTCCGCCCCTGACTGCAAGTGTTGAATCACCTTTTCAAATTTATTGGTGCTTCCAAACATGGCATCTGTTCCCGATGTTGAAGCCACACATTTTGATGTTTGTGGCACCATTAAGTTGATTAATAATAATTACAAGGCAAAGGTGGTTATGGTATTCTATTTGATGATGTTCCGGACAATGGCTGTGTGGAGGTTAGGCCCCCAACCTTTTATTGCAACAAAATGAGGTGATATATACATCAAAAAATGGGTTCCCACAGAACCTCAACTCATAATGTATCTTTCATTAAATGGATCCCACATGTTGTCATGAGAAATCCATTTTCTATACAAGCCATTGGCCGGAATAGTAAACAAAAGGTGAGTAGCTTCAACAGTCGGCCATCCCTTAGAAATTGAAAGCTTATTAAGAAAGTTGTTGCTCCTTATAAAAAGATCAGCATTTTCTATGTGCCGTTCAGTGATGTTGCATAAGTGTTGCTTTCAATCTCCATCATTGGCCCGTAGATGAATGCGCCCACAGTTATCTTCAATGTTCACCAGGTGCCCAATGCATTTCAAAAGAACCTCTCTCTCCCGCCACCCTGTGTTGTTCTCAAACCAGCAAGCCAAGCCAAAACGGAACCCACCAGAGATGTCTCTAATGAGGCCTGCCACTCCTCTTTTGCTGCCCTTGCACCATGAAAAGATGCTGATTTCAACCCATCTATCATCATTGATGCCTCCATTGCTCCAAGGGATCCCAGAGCGAAGCCAATTACGAATTTTGTAATGCTAAGTTCCTTTCCAATGATAGTTCCACCAAAACTCGCTGCAGTGCATCCAAAACTGTGTTGCTAGGATGCCAATAGGAAGATCGCCTTTACGCTTAGTGTGGTTACGAGTTTTCCAAATAAACTATATCTCCATATGGAAGCTGTCTTTCCAGCATTTATCAAAGTTTTTTTCTTTGAATCCTTTCTTATGCCACCATATAAGACCTTGCATAATGTTATTGGGACTCCTACGCCACTGTTTGGCCCTCCCAAATTTATCAAAAATGCAGTTCCAGATGGAAAGGGCCCCTTTACAAGTGAAAAACACATGTTTGAGGTCTTCGATCTCTCGCTTATAAATAGAGCACCTCGAAGCGAGGGATTGACCTTGTTTTTGCACAAAACTATCGGTAGGGAGGCACCCTGCGACACCTAAATAAACAGTCCAGGTGGCTCTTGGAAGTTCTCTCCCTTTCCAAACGAGCATATTGTCATCGTTCTTGGGACCTTTCTTCCTAATCTTTTGCCAAAGTTTATGCCGGTTGAAATCCCTTTGATCTTCACATCTCCAAACCATGACATCAGGCTGCTCTTCTTGCAGACTAGGACAAGTGAAAGGAATGTTTAATCTGGCAAGGAAGTGACTAATGTAATCTCCATTCATTCCCATAATATCATTCACTGTGCTCCCAAGCGTGTCACAAATTAGATGGAGATGGGAAGTGGGAATTTTATCAATCAGAAGGCTTGCTTCCCACTGGTCTGTCCAGAATTTGACCAGCTTACCATTGCCAATCTTCCAGCAGACGTCACCTTTGGACACCCTTTTACCCCTTATACTGCTGTCGGTCAGGGCTTTGCGCTCATAGTAGCGACCTCTAACAAGCTCAGCCCAGGGGGAGGATTGTTGTGACATGCGATACACTAAGAACGCCAAGTTGGCCTGATTAGTTTCACTAAGGTCTCTAAGTCCTACACCTCCCTCTAACTTAGGAAGACATAGGGTAGCCCATTTGATGCGATGGTGATTTTTGTTAAGAAGTTTGCAAGTATCACCCCATAAAAACTCAGCTGCCATTTTGTTAAGAAGTTTGCAAGTGGTGGCAGGGAGCTTAACCATCAAACTCCAGTAAGCAGACATCATAGAAAGAGGATGCTTTATGAGGCTGAGTCTGTCAGCAAATGAGAGACATTTTTGTTTCCAAAGGGTAAGCTTCAGAGATGTGCGAAGGAATAAATGTCTGCATTGATCCTTTGTCACGTGAATCGTCTGGAGGGGAATGCCAAGATACTTGGAAGGAAGATGTCCTTGATGCCAACCTAATTCCTGCTCTATTTGAATTTGAACCTGGCTGTCCAAATTGAAAGAGAGAATAAAACTTTTGGCATTATTAATGACAAGGCCAGAACGAGAGGAGAAGTCATCAAGACATGCTTTCAAGTTCCGAAAGTTTTTAATTCTGCCTTGAATGAAGAAAATAATATCGTTTGCATATAAGGTGGAGAAAGGAGGAGTGTTACCAGCCCCCATGGTGGGAATCCTAATTTGATTGTTATTAACTTGAGCTTGAATGCTACGCGTGAGCATTTCCATCATAGTGATAAATAAATATGGGGGGAGCGGGTCCCCCTGCCTGAGTCCTCTTTTGTTTTCAAACCATGTACCTTCCTTGCCATTGATAAGCAAAGTCGATTTAACTGTGGTAACAATCATCATGACTTTCTTTACCCACAAATCATGAAATCCTAGATAGCACAAGGTGGCTTGCAAGAACTCCCAATTCACTCTGTCATAGGCCTTACTCAAATCGATTTTCACACAAGCTGCTTTCTTCTTGCTGTTTTGAAAAATGTGAACAATTTCTTGGTTGAGGAGAAAACTATCCTGAATGCACCTCCCTGAGAGGAAGGCATTTTGATTTTTTGCGATGATCCTGTTCAATACCGGCCGCATACGTCTGACCATAATCCTAGTGATAAACTTCAGAATGCTGGTGCAAAGGGAGATGGACTGAAACTTCTCCACCTGCGTTACACCTTGCTCCTTGGGCAGAAAAACAATGTGAGTCTTAACTGATTTCACTAGTCTGTTGGTATTGAAAAACCCACGTATAGCCCCTCCCACCGCCTCCTGCACAACGCTCCAATTGGATTGGAAAAAACTGTTCCCGAACCCATCTGGTCCAGGCGCAGAGTCCCGATCAGCCTCCATAACTGCCCACTTGATTTCAGTATCATTAATTGGTTTAAGGAGCTCATCATTTTCCTCAGACGTCACGGTAGGACCTGGCGCAATAGATTGAGGTAAGCATCCTGAACCATGTGTGCTCCCTAACAGGGTGGCAAAAAAATCGGTACAAGCTGTAAAGATTTCCAGACTGTCCGTCGCAAGTCGACCCTCATGAGTTATAGTCTCAATCTTGTTACGACGCCTCCTGCCATTGGCAATCCCCTGAAAGAATTTGGTGTTCAAATCACCGCCCCTCAACCATTTAATTCTAGACTTTTGACGCCAAAGTCGTTCTTCTAGCCAGAGGAGTCTAGATAGTTCATGCTTAAGTCTGCATTCTTCTTCAATCGCTTCAGACATGTCACACTTACTTTGGGTTTGAATAAACTTGATACTTGTCTTCATTGCCATAATTTGATTAGGGAGATTATTGGCTTCATCGTTGCACCAAATCTTCAGCTTGTCCCTGGTAGCTTCCATTTTATGTATGAGTTTGATCATGGCACAACCCCTAGTGTCAACTGTCCAGGCAGAACAAACTAGATCGCTATATCCTGCCATGTCCTGCCAATATTGAAAGTGGCGGAAAGGAGATCGACCCCAACTGTTGTACCTACGTTTAGATATATAAAGCAAAATGGCATTGTGATCTGAGATGGTTCTCGGCTGCACTTCCAGGTGCAGGGTAAGTTCAGGGTCATCCAACCATTCCTGAGAGACATAGCACCTATCAATTTTTGACATGACATTCTCTTGTCCCACACGGTTAATGGTCCAAGCGAATTTCATGTCTGGGCAGGATATTTCACATAAGGCCGATTGAAAAACAAAATTGGAAAGAGCAATGCATGCTTGGATAGCAGGTGCCCTCTCAGTTTTCTCATTACTGTTAGAAACTGCATTGAAGTCACTCATAAAAATGACCGACACACTACATTGATTCACTACAGCGCAAAGCCTCAGACAAAGGTCCTTTCTGATTCTAAAATCAGTATGCATATAAACTCCTATAGCCACAAAATGCAGTCCTGCTGAATTTTAGAGAAGTGTAAAACGATCCAATGATGATGAGCATACCAGTTAAGTAGGAAGACCTCATATGGGTCCCATAAGGCGATGATGCGTGCCCACGGACCTGAAATATGGATGTTAGAGGCAAGTTGCATTTCTGGAACCTTGTATTTGAACTTCTGAAGTTGATCCATATTAAGTTTGGAATCAATTGCAAATGCAATAGTGGTGTTCATATTCCTGAGAGTCCTTAAGAACTCGTGTTGGGCTGGAGGCGCCGCCAGCCCGCGGACATTCCAAGCAAGTATGTTCATAAGCAAAGGTGACCGAGCCCCCTCCCTTCTCGGCTACCCATCCGGTCATTAGAAGAATCATCCTCATAATCATTGTCCATGGCCTCAGAACCTGTCTTAGCCAGTACGTTGCCAACATCTATATCATCTGAAGGGGACCTTCCTCGAGCACCGGTGTATCCTCGACCATAGTAAGGTCAGTCTTTTCTTGTAAGCACCCACCTGTCTTCACATTTCTGTCTCTCTCTTTTGGTGGGTTGATTCTCTTTTTGGTGCCATTCACCTCCCTGTGCTTAAGAGTTCGTTTCTTCGCCTTTTCAGTCATGGGGATATTGTTAGACTCTAGCAGAGGGTTTGCATCTATTACTGCAGAGCCCACATAGCCATTTAGGGTGCTTGTGGTTGGCCCTGGAGGCACCAAGGCAGCTTGTGAGGCTTGCACAACTTCAGCGCCTTGCTTCGTGGATTGTGCAACTGGAATAGCTCCCTCCTCTGCCCTGTTAGCTTCTGCCACATTAGTTTCTGCCACGTTAGTTAAACCCTTCTCCTTCTCTTCTGAGCTGTCTGTAGCCCTCCCACCAAGACTTTTGGCAGAATTTTCCTTGTCATTGTTGATCTCTGGCAAAAGCGTAAGCGCTTGGAATCTGTTTTGTTTTGAGGGATCCTCTTTATCCTTGTTGTATGGGACGCGTCTTCTGGGAGTTTTAACTAGTTGCCACCCATTGGGGGTGCCCTTCTCTACTTCCGTGGCAGCCTCTCTCACAACACAGGACCCTTCAAAATGAGCCGTGGATCCACATTTGTGGCAATACTTAACCTTGGTTTCATATTCTATGGTTTGAACGAATATCTTTCCGCCTGATATCTCCATCTCGATCTCTGATATGGGGGTGAACCCCAACGGTATTTCAATCTTTATGCGAGCAAAGCCAAAACGATGAAGGTGCCTGGTATATTCATCCCCTTCCACGAATGAACCTCCTATTAGCTCTGCAATGTCAGTGAAAATGCGAGGGTTTCACCATTCTACAGGTAAATCAGACAGTCTAATCCTTATACGGACTCGATTAGAGCTCTCGATCCTCATGGGCATACCAGGGTGCCATTGATTTGCAATGAGAAGTATCCCGCCAACATACCATCTACCGGGAGACAATATGAATTTAAGATCATCTTCAGAGGAGGTACGAAGGAGAAACATACCTTTCCCTACTGATGTAAACTTTAAATCAGCAACACCCGACCATAAGCTTTTGAGACTTGCAAAGATGAAACTGCAGTCCACACGCCCTTTCCCAGCACCACCCGCGAAAGTAGCAATGGCACTGAACTGAAATGGCTCACACAAGCGTTCATATGACTGCTGTGATATAGTCAGACGCTTCTTCCCTGATATCTCCTTTTTCTCTAACGGAGGTAGACTCATCTCCTCATCGACCCTTCCCCCATCGACTATGGATGCCCAAGACTTACCATGTATGGGATTGATCGCTGCAGACGATACCATTCCCCTATTAGCGGGCTCTGCGACTCCACCCAAATCCATGGGTTCTCCACTCCAGCCAGGGACCACCATGTCTCCCGTGTTAACGGACTCTGCATCTCCCCCCAAAGCCATGGGTTCTGCACTCCCATCTGGTCCCACCATGTTCTCCCCCGTGTTCTGATGCCCCAGATGGGCCAGAGGCCCATCGAGGCCAGCTGCTGTTTCTTCGACAATCGCGAGAGCTCCTGTGCCCTAGGAGAGAGAAAATCGAGTCCAACTAAATCTCTGGTTGTATTTGATGATGATGTTATTTGTTGTAAGGCATAATACCTGTTTTAAATAGTCATGATCATCAATGCTTGAAGCTAGTAATGGGTTGGTTGCTTAATCTTAATCTTCACTTATCCATCATCAGTAGCAAACTATGTATTCGAGCCTTAATCGAGCTCGAGCTCAACAAGTATGGATGACTGTAAACGAGTTTATCGAGCTTAATCGAGTCGAGCTCGACAAGTGACTATCGAGTCTAGTTCGAGCCAGTATAGTCGAGATATATTCGAGTTCGAGCTCGTGGTCTTACTTAGTCGAGCCGAGTTCGAGCTGACCGACCTCAGGCTTGACTCGGCTCGTGTTCAGCCCTACTTGAAAGTATATATGAAACCAAATCTAGGTCAGCTGCAGCACTACATGGTGACAAGAATCCAAATCTGGATAAGCGTAAATATTCTGGATCTGACTATGAATCTGGATTGGGTTAGATCAGAATAGATCCAAACATGAACCATGTCCCAATCATTTTCCTTCCTACTGCTGTTGTGAAGAGTCAATCACAGAAAACACGTCCTATTGGAGAAAAAACACATATAATACGCCAAAACACAGTCAGCCGTATTAAACGTGAAAAAAACGTGTCTTTTCAAAAAATTGCCAGAAAATAAAAAATATGATAAAACGTGTATTATAAGCATATTATAAGTGTTTTTTGTATTTTCCTGATTTTTTGTTATTTTAGGATTTATTAAATGTTTTAGAATTTTTAAAAATTTGGCGAGATATTCCTAAGATATACAATTTTGTCGTATTATACCCGAAAAAATCCTTGCCATATAATACACGTACACGTTTTTTGTGACAATGGTGAAGACACAAGATCCGCATCGTCCCTCAAATGACCATTTGGTGTCTACATTGGAACAAAAATTTGAAAGAAAAAGTGTGCCTACTTATAAAAACTTAATTATGTGGTTGTTGTCATGCACCGGTGAACTATTATGATGGTCAACACCACATCCGAGTTGAAGGATATAATATCGGTGCACTCAAACCCTGAAACAAGCGAGAATCTTGGAGGCGTAAAGGTATGATCTTAAAAGTTGTATGCTGAAGGCTGTTTTTCCTAAGTAAATATTAAAAAGAATAATATATAAGTAAGAAACAGATGTTTAACTTATGGGCACCAAAGTATGTTTTATAAAACTCTGTTTCTTTTAATATTTCCTTTCCTTTACTGTTTATTTTATCTTTTTGAGAAAAAAAAAAGGGGGGGGGGGGGGGGGGGGCAGGGGTGGCTCGAAAAGGTAAAGGTCCTTTCTGATACACGGCAGCTCCAGGTTGTCTACACGGATTAGAAAAAAGCGGTTCGTTTGAGTGGCAAATGTTTGAAGGAAAGTTAAGAAATTACTAACAAATTTCTCTCCCCTCAGTTCGAATGCAATGTCCTATTTGCATCTTTTTCTCTCGTAAGTTTCTCCATCTTCCTTTCTTGGACTGCTGTGTTCGAAATGAAGCAGTGGAAGACTCTTCAGGATCTGCTCAGCAAGTCACTAGTGGAGGGTTCGGGTCTGCGCATGAACTCGAGGCAGTGGCAGCAGCAGCTGAAAGAAAAGAAGAACAAGATGAAGAATTGTAGATTTCTGGGTTTGCTTTTAGGAAGCTCCAAGTAAGGCCATCAACAGGTAACCATAGATAAGAGGATCACCGAACATATATAGTGTCCACCTCATATGTTTTCCCGTAACCCAGTGGATGGTTACGGCGAGCGAGAGATTGAAGGAGACAATCAAGCTTGTAACTGAGAGTTGGCAAGATAAATGGGTAGCGCTCTTGGCCACTATCCAACACCCTGGCCCTTTCCAAGTCTAAGCATCGGCTATGATTTGGATCACTTAATGATGTGAGCTTCTTTCGTGGTGTGCTCCACCATTTTTTGGAGAACCTCCATGCAGAGCTTCTAGCTATACTAAAGGCTTTCTGACCGCTGAATGTTGTTGTTCGCTTTTTCTCTATGGCTTGTTTTTGGTTTTCTATTGTTTTGTCTTTTTTCAAATTGTATCTTGGTACTCTTTGGATGTTTTAGTTTTGTAAATGACGTGTTTTATTGAAAAAAAAAACACGTATAATACAGCAAAACACACAACCTTATAATACCCGTTTTATTCCCTTTTTTTGAAAACATAAGAAAATAAAAAATGCGTATTATACACATTTTTTGCATTTTTCATATGATTTTTAATTTTTTTATAATTTTTAGGATTTATTAAATGTTTTAAATTTTTCTAAAATTTGCCGAGATTTTCCCGTTTTATTTCTGAAATATACAACTTTGCGGTATCATACCCGTCATTTTCTTCATCGTATAATACCCACACATGTTTTTTATGGCAATAATTTAATCTCAGTTCCTTCTCTCTCTCTCTCTCTCTCTCTCTCTCATGTCCATAATTTTCAGTGATGGAGCTAGAAATATAGGTCAGGGACTGCCATCACCTTTTAAATCTAGACTGAATGGTACTAATTTGAATAATTATAGATTCTTAGGAGCACCAACATACACAAACGAACAATTGTTAAGGACATGAATATGTAGGTCTAGGGGTATCAATATATCCGATTTAGATAGGATATCCGACCGAACTGCTAAAAAAAAAAAGACTCTGAAAAAACACTAGTATCTGATTAAGAAATATGAATGGATTTGGATTTAGTTAATGACATCTGATCGGACTCCGATGTGTGTATATATATATATATATATATATATATATATATATAACTATTCGATTGGATCCAGATTGAATCAGATTTAATTTTTAAAAGATGTCATATATCGAATGCTCTTACCTTTTGAAAATCGGCCAGATACGTCCAATATTTTGATCTGGATTCAAATATGAATATAAAAATCAGCTTTAGGTTTTGGATATGATTTTTCTTCATTCGTATTCAAATACAATCAATTGGCATCCTTATGTAGGTCAAGAGATTTTGTGGGATTGATGTGGACAATCAATTGGCATCCTTATGTATTCAAGATCCTTATGCTCTTACCTTTTGAAAATGGCTCGTTACGACACTCCGCATTTCCGATGGCCATGGCGGTGATGCCCTTAACATGAAACACCACCAGCATTCAAATGCATATTTAGCCAGCCAGATTAAAATGAGAACCTAGTTTAAAGGGTCGTTTGACAATTAGAATAGTAACATATTGTTTCCTGTATATGTTCTAAATATTGGAGTATATTCATGAAATGTTGTAACATAGTATTTCATGGATCTACCTTTAACCAATATGGAACAAACAGTATCCCTACGCCATTGGGCGTAAGTGGTGGCAGGCCATCAGCAATGCGCATGTGCTTTCACCATTCGTTAAAAGCGCCGCGAGTAGAAAGAGAGCAAGTGATTACGGGTCAAGTTTTGCCTTACATCTGCAAATGGATCTCAAGAATAAGCCTAGACTCAACACATTAATTTGCTCAAAATCCAGATATGATGGGCTTGGACCAATGGCGGAGCCGGAAATTTTTGGCTATGGGGCACTAGTACATAGTATGTGAAAAAATTTTCAAACTAAAATATATGTTATTTTAAAAATAAAGCAAATAAATATAGTTATGAACAAACTTACAATGAGTCCCAATAAGCAAATCATATCATTAGTGTTATAGACAAAATTACAATTGGCTAGTGACACCAAAATAGTGAATTGGATGACTGAATATGAACAAATTTACAATTAGCATAAAAAATAAATCAAATAACTATAGTTATCAACAAATTTACAATTGGCCTCAACAAGCAAGTCAAAAAAACTATAGTCATGTACAAAATTACATGTGGCCTTGTCTGTTTTTCATATTCTAAAAATGATGCATGATTGTTTCATCACTGATACTATCAAATGTGTTCCTCTCAATGTAAGTGACTAAAGCGTCATTAACCCATTCATCTCCCATCTTGTTACGAAGCCTAGTTTTGTTAATGTTCATAGCTGAAAATGCTCTCTCAACACTTGCAGTTGCAACTGGTAAAGTTAGTGCCAATTTAATCAACAAATACACCAGAGGAAATATTATGTGCTTTCCAGTTGTTACCGTCATTTCAGATAGCTCAGTCAAAGATTTCAAATTTGAAAACTTTTCTGTGGTTTTCATGTCTTCAAGATATACATCTAATTGACTTTCAAGTCTATAGAAGTCTGCTCCATTGAAATCTTTAGGATAGAACTCAACAAGACGAATCAATTTGTGCTTGTCAAAAGCAGAAAAGCTATTCTTTGGACTTAAACATGCTATTGAAAGAAAAAGCTCTGTATTTGCCTCAGTGAAACGACTGTTCAACTCTTGAAGTTGCATATCAATAACGGCATAAAATACTTCAACACGATAATGATGCGAAAATGTAATCTTTTCATGTACACGTTTGGGTCGTCCTTCAGGTGTATAGATCTCCTTTAAATCTGACATAGATATATCAAATTTGTTACAAAATATAGAAATTTCACTCATAAAAGAGTCCCAACCATTATCTCTCAAATCTTGAAGGCATGTTTTTGATACAATAACTAAATTCATAGCATTTACAATATCTTGATCTTTCCGTTGGAGTGCTTGTGAAAGCGTGTCAGTTATCCCCAAAACTTTATACATAAAATGTAAGCTAAATATAAATTCAAAATTTCGCAAGGAACATATCAATTCAAGTGCCTCCGATTTTCCTTTACTTATATTTTCTGCATTAAAATCTAATCACAGAAGGATACATGTTGATTAAATTGACTGAGGCATCATAGTGAGAACTCCAGTGAGTATCACCAGGTCGTTTGAGACTCATTTCTTGATTTAATCCTCGTTCTGTTTGAAGTTCACTTAACTCAAGTGCTTCTGCAATTCTCATGCATTCTGCTTCCCGAATAACTCAGACCTTTTGCAAGAAGTAGAGAAAAAATTTGACAATCTGGATAATATACCAAAAAATAGCCCAGTTACAGGATAATGTTCAACAACAACAACTAGTGCCAATTGGAGTTGATGTGCAAAACAATGAATATAATATGCAGACTCATTCTCATTTAATATAAGAGTCTTTAGTCCATTAAATGCTCCTTTCATATTGCTTGCTCCATCATAACCTTTAGCCATTTGTTCTTTAGTCGATATATCTCGAGAATCATCAAGCAATATAGAAAAAAAAGTACCTCCAAGCTCCTTCATAATAGCATTTGTAGTTTCTATTGCACATGCTCTTGTAATATCTTTTTGTATATCAGGAGATGTGAGCTTGTTATTCTTTGGAGCATTCTTCAATACAACTTGATCAATTTGGCTATTGATCTTTGCAAATGATTTCAATATCTCGATAAAATTTCCTCTAAGGGCCGTTTGATGGCCTGAAAATCTGGAATTGGAAATATATTTCTTGGAAAAAAGGAATGAGAAAAATCTTTCTGATTCCCATTTTGATGTGTGTGTGATGACTGAGAAATATATTTCTTTGTTTGATGATAATGAAATATGTTTCCAAATTTCTGTTGATCAAGTAGGCAATTGGTTGCACATAATTTTTTTGATAAAATGCCTCATGAGGATAATGGTGTCATGGAACTTGTTGATGGTGGACTGTGAGAGAGGCAAAAATATGGATTCTGCGATGGCATGACGAATGTGAGTGATTAATAAGGAACTTGCTTATCTACTATTTTGATCAGTCAAGAGTTCTGGATTCAGCAGTTCACTATCATGTTGTTTTGTCAATGTTTTCGTTATTGTTATTCATATTATACATTTCACTGATTTGATCTTGAAGCTTACTCCTCGGGGCCTCATGGCTTACGCCTCAATTCACTTGAACTCCTCTAACAATGTTGTTTTAGAGTCCTCCTAAATTTGCCCACTCTTACCCTATTCAGGCGAAAATGCCCATTTCCAACACTCAATCCCCTATCCAAATGTTTTTCCCTTCCTTCCTTGTCCCCCAGAAGCTCTGCAACAAAAACCCCATTCCTCGACTTGATAAGCCTCTCCTCTTCTCAATCTTCATCCTATCAATTAGAGCTTTCTCTCCAATTAGGTACCCTTACTTCATCTCCAAAAGGGCCTTCTCTTCTGGCTCCAGCAAATTCCTAGAGTATGAGATGCCATCGGTCACGTGGGGTGTTATCCAGGGTCATGCAGGAGCGCGTCGAGTTTGTCATGCGCATTGGTCTCAACATTGACGACATGAACGCCTATCCGCACATGTTGGGTTGCAGCATGAGGAATAACATGATCCCTATTCTGGACTACCTAGAGAAGATTGGCATCCATCGTTCGAAGCTCGACGAATTTGTGAAGAGCCACCCGCAAGTCTTGCACACCAGCATCGTCATTGATCTCGTTCCTGTTGTGAAGTTCCTCCAAGGAATCGACATTGAGAGGCAGGATATTGCCTATGTGCTGTAGAAGTACCATGAGCTACTTGGAGTCAAGCTTGATGGAACCATGATCACTTCCGTAGCGTACCTGGTGGAAGGCAGGATATGGAGAGGCAGGATATTGCCTATTTTGATTTTTGCATTTTCATTTTGCAACCCTTCACAGCAACTACGCTGACGACGACAAGCGACTGAGAAGGCTGACAGACGAGTGGGGAAGCGAGAATCTTTGCTTTCGATATAGAATGGGAGAACCCCACACAAGACGAAGAAGGGAAAGAAAACCAGAAGATAGAGGGAAAAGAAACCCAGAAAACCCTATTACAAAAAAATCGATCAGCAAACGACAAGAGGGGAGGAAGAGAGAGAGGGAAATAGACTTGGATGGCGTAGAAGATGGCGATGGTGGATAGCAGAAGGATACCCAAATCTCTCGGTTCTAAGCGAGAGAGAGATTGGTGATATCTTCTTTCCCCATTCTTCCCTTCTTCTTCTTTCCCCTCCGTTCTTCCTCTTTACCCTTCGTTCTTCCTCTTTCCCATCCGTTCTTCCTCTTTCCCCTTCCGCAGCTAAACGCTGTTCTGGTGAGGAGATGCCCAATCAAGCCGCTGGTGAGGAGATGCTCAAATCAAGCCACTGGAGGATGACGATGCTGGGCGTGAGTAGAGGAAGATGACGACGGTGTTGGGCGTGAGGCAAGGAAGACGACGGTGCTGGGCACGAGGCAAGGAAGACGATGACGGTGCTGGGCATGAGGCAAGGAAGACGATGACGCTGCCGTAACAGGCAGAAAAAGAAACCAGGAAATATCTTTCCATGCCGCTGGGTGGAAAGATGTTTCCGGAATCGACTCTAACAGTCGAAAAAAAGTTTCTGTGTTTGTTACGTTGAAATTTTTTTAAAAATTTGAAATATATTTTCGGGTGAACAGTATATTTTCAGGGCCTCAAACGCCCCCTATTGAAAGAGGGTTCACTTTCATCATGCCCTCGAAATGGTAATCCTTACCTTAACAATATTCTTATTACATTGACAGTTACCCAAAGACGAGTTTGATATTCATTCTTCTGTTGGTCACTTTGCTTCTGAAGCATTGTACTGATATCCTTTCTTTGTTGCATTAGACTTGTACACTTCATTCGTGCTACATTATGATGACTGTTAGGGCCCCCAATATGTAAATCAAAACTCTTCTTCTCTTTACAATTGTTAAACCCATCAGATACAGAGGCAGTCAGTATGTTCTGGCCTGAAAAGGTAGCAATATTGACAATATGCGCTATGTTTGCTTGGACTGTACTCCAACCAATTCTTATACTCATCAAACCATTTTGGACTAAACTTTCGCTTTTGATGGTTGGGCTGAAAGTCACAGTTACGAGACTGACAAGGACCTCGCAGAAGATAGGCTCTGCGAATACTTTTCCGAACATTTGGATGATAAGTTGACATAGGAGGACGAAGCGCAGGATCTGCAGGAAACTCTGCTTCATCAAATTCCATATCATTTTGCTTCTCACTTGATTCTCCTTCTTTTCTTGACTTGATTTCTTCTCGTTTTGAAGAATCTTTATCAGATGTAGGGATTCTCACCACAAACTTATCCATGCCTATTCATTAAAAATAAAATAAAAAATAATTAATATATAAAGTACATATAGTTTTCATAATTTTATTTCTTTAATTTTCTTATGGCTCTGTTCTCAAGAACAAACGTATGTAGGAATTGAATAATTGGTTAAAATATCACCATAAATGCGGGCTTTTGGCTTGTCTTAATTATCTTCAACTAAAGCATGTAAAAAATAAAAACACATACACCATAATTGCAACCTTTTAGCCTGTCTCAGTTATCTTCTATCCTAAACAAATATCTTCTACTAAAGCATATAAAAAAACATACACCATATTTGCAGGCTTTTGGTCTATCTCAGTTATCTCTTGTCCTAAACAAATATCTTCTACTGAAGCATGTAAAAAAACATACACCATATTTGCAGGCTTTTGGCCTGTCTCAGTTATCGCCTGTCCTAAACAAATATTTTCTACTAAAGCATGTAAAAAAATATACACCATATTTGCAGGCTTTTGGCCTGTTTCAATTATCTTCTGTTCCTAAACAAATATCTACTAAAACATGTAAAAAACATGTATCATATTTGCAACTTCAATATACCTTAATATGCTTAATATCTTTGAGGACTTCTCGTGAAAGTCTTCGACTTTGCCCTCTTTTGTTAATGAATAGTCCTGTTCAATACAAAAACAAAACACATAAAAGTTGGTCTTTGTTTGAATCAACAATGAACTCATAATTACAGAGCAACAATGATTATGTATAAGTATTACTCATTCCACTATGCTGAATGGCAAGACATCATGAAACCAAGCTAGCTTGAAGTTTGTAGACTTTGCGGAGAAACTGAAACCCCTGCTCTGCTTGAACCATGTATAACAATATTGAAGGTTGCCATAACGGGACAATAGTTTAAACCATAGTAGGTCCTAGCATCTGTTTATTTAACGTCTAAAAATTTCGTGTTTGTTCTCAAAATAAACACCAAATCTGCACTTTTGTTTTATTTACAATTCTGCTGTGCTCCTTTTGCCATTTCACAACATAAGACAATGTTCTTTACGAGCACTTTTGTTGATAAGAGTTCATTCATGTCAGAATGTTAGACTTATGCTTCTTTGAACTTTCACTGCTGAGAGGTGTTTATTACCTATTCTGTCAGGAACTTCCCTTGCCAATATTTGATCATGCAGCTATGGTACAAGGCTGCATGCATGCTCAGCACTATCTTTTAATTTTTGGTGGTGGTTCTCATTCAGCATGCTTTGATGATCTTCACGTATTAGATTTGCACACAATAAGTTGAATACCTGGAAGTAGTTATAATCTGGGATTGTTTTGCAGTTTAGCATATGTTACTCAAAAGTTCTTTCATGTGCCAGAGAGCTTGGAAGTCCTTTTATGCTGCAAATGACTAGCTAATTGTTTTTTGAATTAGTGGTCTCTCACTCTCTCTCTCTCCCCCTCTCTCTCTCTCTCTCTCTCTCTCTCTCTCTCTCCCTGTGTAACTGCAAATCAACTGCCATTCAGTTGAAAATATTTTTTAAAGATACATCCAAAAACTCTTTGTGTTATCCAAACAAAACCAGGTTTTCAAAAGTGAAAACCTGGTTTCTATCAAGTTACCCAAACACTAAAACCAGGTTTCCAAAACTCATTGAAACAATGGTTTTTTCCAAACCAGGTTTTGACAAAAACCATTTTCTTAAGGGGTTCATCCAAACGCTACCTAGGAGTTTTCTTTTTCCTAAGTTGACTGATTCAACTTTTAAAATCCCATATTTTGACAAATCTAACTTACCTGATTGATCACCTAAAGACTAGGAAACAACCAAACACAAGACGCATTCATGCTACTGCAGCCAGCTGGATGTAGACTCTAATCATATGCAGAAATCCAAAGCACATTACCTCCAGCCAACAATTACACATGTTGTTGGAACTAAAGCAAAAACAAATTAGAAATAAAATGAGTAAATAAGATCCTAATTTAATTAAAACTCAGTAGGAACAGATCCTACATCTGTCCTAGACACAAACACTATTCTAAAAAATTTAAGAAAACTTGCATATATTATCTTGGAGGGAAGAGAGATAGCCAGATAGGCCATAGTCACAAGGCTGCCGCCAGTATCTCCCTCTTCTTTATCAATTAGTGTATATATATGCAGATAGTACACAAACAATAGGGAAAATATAATCACCCTACTTCACCCAACCTACCAGCCATTGGCATTAACGCATATAGATGAAGATCGGTCTGGCACAAGCTGATCAATCTTCCCCTCATCATGAGACCCAATGTTTGGTGATTTAGCTTGACAATTGAACGAAAACAGAAGTAAGTTATGCAAAACATGATACATAAATATGTAATGGAAAAAAAGAAAAGAAAAGAAAATCGACTCTAGTCTCCGTGGATCTTCGGGAGCTTCTTCTATCTTTAGCACAATCAGACGCATGAGGCAAAAGCGTTGAAAAGGAGAAAACAAATGAAAAGTGAAAACCCAACACTATTCAAGAAGAAACGATTCATTCATGATTCAAGAAGAAGAAGAAGCAGACTCTCACCACAGGAAAGCTTAGCTTGTCTCCAGCTTATCCTGACAGACATTCGAGAAGGGGCATGTTTGCTTTTCTTGGTCGAATTTCTTCCAAGATCGAAGTCGTTCCCTAGAATCCCCACCCAACACCTTACTCCCACTATCTCCAAAAGCAAACCGGGGAAGAGAAACTAATTCATCTGCTTCCCTCTCAAATTCCCAACGAAATATGAGTGAAAGGTTGCAACAAAGGGGAAAAGGACTTAGAATTTTCCTTATAGAGAGAGAGGAGGAGAAGGGGAAAAAAGAAAAAGGAGTCAGAGCTGAAGCACCCTACCGGCTTGAGTCCTTAACCCTTGCTGCTTGCGCCGCTGCGCGGTTGCGGGCCTGCAGCCTTGCCCTTCGCTCGCCAGTTCGCCCCTTCGCCCTTTGGGAGTTTTACTTTCGGTTTCGAGTGAATTTGGGCGGGCTGCGGGTAGAATGGTTTATGTTTTCTGGAGGCTGGAGCTGGATCAATTGGACTGCTGGACCCGATCCATTTTTGGCGTGGGCAGCATGGCGTCAACACGGGCATGAGGCAGACCGAGGCTCCACTTCGCCCCACGATGGCTCCGCTACTGGCTTGGACCAGAGAGTTTCAGCCCCAGTAGACTACAAAATGAAGTTGATATAAGCAATATAGATGGAAAAATCAGATCCAATCAGGATCAGATTCAGATCCAGTCGGGCTTACATAACCATTCCAAAAGATAATAGGGATCTTACTTCATTACCCAACGTGGATATTCAAATTCAAATATTTCAATACATATAATTATTCCTTACTATTGAAGCCCATTCAATTTACAATTCCAAGTTGGATATGGGGTCGGATCCGATCGTAGTTCTAATAAACAGATTCGGATATTGAATAACATCTCATACACGATCAAATTCGAATATGAATACAAGACTATCTGAATAACCGGATTTAGCAAAGGATGCGTCCAATCCATATCTCTTCAACTGGCGTCACTAGTTGATGCGTTCCATTTAGACAACAAGAAACTAATTAAACTTGAGCATTTTATAAAAGCCATCGTCTTCATCAGAAACTAAGTTGTCATAAACTTGACTTTGCAAGAACCATGTCCACTTTCCATGCCAAACTCTAAAACTTGATCTTTGAAAAGATTACTTTGCCAAAATACTTGCTGCTAAAAAAGAGTCACATGTTTGCTCATATATATATATATATATATATAGTCACATCTTTCGCATTTTTTTCGAAAAAAAACACGTTTATTATGACTACAATTCATTGTCCTAATCTCAAATAAAACCGAATTTAATTAGTGGTGGTATGTGAGAACCCTGGTGGGACCTACGATACATCGTTCAACTTGAGTGTCAAGCATGTCACTATTTGCAGTTGAAAAGAATAACACCGATAGCAAATGAAGTAAGAGCACTTTGGGTGTCACTGAGCTATGATACACCATTTCCGAACATCATAATTTAATGCAACACTATATTTTTATATCTTTCCTAAAAGGACTCGCTTTGTCACTAACTACACGTGTTAGCATGGTGCCGTTTGATCAATGTAACTTATTAAATGGCCACTACCCATCAACCTATGTGGCTAATGTTAGTCTATTTTTTCCTTTAAAAAAATAAAAAAAGAAAAATATTTTATTTTAAATGTATCAATCAACATTATATGATCGGGAAAGGGACAAGGGACGTGATGGTGTGTAGGGATGTCAATATATCCGATTTATATTGGAGATCTGACAGAACCGATCCAAAAAAATCAAATATGGAAGAAAATTTAATATCCGATCAAGAAATATTCAGATTTAATAAATGCCATTGGATCAGATTCTGATATACATAAATATCCAATCGGATTAGGATAAGGATTCATATCAAATTCATTTTTAGACAAATATCTTGTGTCTAAATGCCATTACATTTTGAAAATTGGGCAAGATCAGGTTCAAAATTCAGATTCAGATTCGGATTTGGACATGAATATAAAAATCAGATCCGGATTGTAAAATCAGATTTCCGATTCGGATTCACATATGAGTTTCTCTATTCATATTTAAATCCAAATTGAAATCTGAACATGTGAATAGCCAAAAAAACATATACGATTAAGGATATATCTGATCCGAATTCGATCTGTTCACATCCCTATGCGTATTGGACATATGATCTAATTAATTCGCCAATGTTGGTTCTAATAGTATTGGAAAGTGTAACTTGACTTGGATTCAGCCTTTTCGCCATAATCAGATTTTATGTAAAACTAAATCCGGACCCGAGTAACATAAGATCCGATACTTATGGATTGTTAGGTCGGATTTTATTGAATCCTACCAAACTCAAATTGGAATTTTTCCATCACAGTGCGTACCAAACCGGAATAGGATTCATAATGAGATCCAAATTCGTTTACCTGATCTGACTAAGTGGACTTGAAATAATTAAACATATCTTACCTACTTAAGGACGTGGAAGAACATCCTCCACGCACAAGCAAACAAGCAAAAAGTAGTCCACGTAAATGTTACCTCTCACGTACGCAATGTGATCTACCACAAAGTTTTAATGAATACGAGTGCACTTCTCTCTTTTCGAGCAATATTATTTAAATCTAGAGTTTGCTTTTCATTGTCTTTGTTAATTCTATATCAAGAACAATGAACCACCTCTAGGGATTTGAAATTTTTAAATCTGAGATCCTTCTATGATCTCTCTCTCTAAATACATACATACATATTATATATATATATATATATATATATATATATATATATATATATATATATATATATATATATATAGAGAGAGAGAGAGAGAGAGAGAGAGAGAGAGAGAGAGAGAACCCAAGATGAGATTAGATATATGTGAAGAAACTAGAGAAGATGATAAGCTATCAATGCACAAATGTGGATCAAAAATTTTAAGAAAATCATTTTCTAAAAAGAGCATGATTGTGGAACAATTTTGTACCAAAACAGAAGGTGGGTGTTCCATGGAGGACAAGGAGATCCCCACCCATTTGGAGATTGCCCTTCTTTTCTAGAGTTGAATCTGATTGGAACCACAAGCAAATTTGACCTCGGGCAGCGTGATTCTCGGATTTATAAGTCAATCAAACACGGTATAAAAGAATCACTAATCCCATACAAAATCTTGGGAAAAGAGAAGGCTGGGATTCTTAGGATGGTAAAAGTTTTCCCTTTCATTCTTTACCAAGGAAGTGAGTTGTTTCTCCCATGCATTTGTTCTCTGTTTGCTAATCAGTTTTAATATTCTTGTGTGCTTTAAATGAGAAAATTTAATTCGGAAAATTTTTGCTTAGTGGGCCTCTCTTTTGCTGTAATGTAAAATTTGAGCCTCATATTTTGGAATTTCTGCTGTCGGCTCAGCTTTCTTGACAATACCAACTAAGGACCTCCTCTATGGTGCAGATTTTGGAACATGTGAAAACCTTTTCATTTTCTGTCTTCCTTTTGAAAACTCACAATGGATCAAGCACTCTATCATTGATTTTGACTCAATAAACAGCTGGAGCTTTCAACCTGAGTTAAAGACACCAATAGTAAAGTTAGGCGCTTACTTGGGAATCAAAAAAAAAAAGGGGGGAAGTTAGGCCTGCACCAGGGGATCACAGGAAAGTGAGGCCTGTATTTGGAGTTTGGTTAAAAGCGAGCCTGGAAATGAAATTTCCCTTTGTTTTGCATTTGAAATGGTTGTAGGCTTAGAATAAGTAATGGACTGTGCCCTTCTTTTAAGGCTACCCAAAAGCTTCCTTCCCAAGATACCAAAAAATTTCAAGTCTGTTTTGTGGTTGGGCTTGTCCTTTGAACCACTTGTTTTATCAAATTCTCTCATCACAAATATATTTAATGTATGATAAATGACATTACATTCGCCCCCAAGTGATTGGACAGAGCTCAACATGGCCGAAGGATTTCAGCTTTTATATAATATATATATATATATATATATATATATATATATATATATATATATATATATATATATATATATATATATATATATATAAATAAAGAAAGAAAAAAAGAAAGAAAGAGAGAGAAGCACAACATTTTGCTTAGCTGGTTTCGGCGATGTACACATAAAGCACAAGTTCATGTTATTAAAAAAAAAAAGGCACTCGATGCTCAGCATCTAGTGTCAAGGTGGGAGAGGCTGCCCTACATTGTCGGCCTATTGCCACACTCCCTTGCTGGCAGACCATGGGTGACGGACGGAGTCAAGGGGGGCTTGCACTGGCCCGCCCCTGCCTTCTTCTGTTTTTCTTTTTTTAAATTATATGCAAATTAAAAAAAAAAAAATCACTTATTTTATATATATTTCGGCCTTTGTTAAAATTTGGAAACTTTAATTCCGATTCTTGATGGCGATATAGCGATATGAAAGAAACAACAGACTGCCCCAATTGTCTCCGGCAGGTTGCTGCCGGTCTTGCACCAGCCTGCAGACCGGAGGTGGAGTGGCTGCCGGTGCTGGTGCCGATGTGAATGAGGTGTCTGCTTCCACATTCCTGACGTTCAACTCGCATATCTTTTTGTTTGTTTTTTTATTTTTAATATTCTGCGCCATCCATATGGATGGCTCGGATCAGATCAGCTCACCTTGCGTAAAGAATGACGCTTCCTATATATATATATATATAAATGTCACGTGAATCATTTAACATACTTTATTCATAGCGAAAGCATGTCCCTTCCTTTAACATACTTTATTCATTTGCATATATTTTAAACAACATGTATAAAAATGGATGGTCTAAATTGCATCAAGGTCTGGTTTTTAAAATGTTGAGGCTTCAGAATCCATGCTTTTGGAACAGAGAATATGGAATGGTCCAGTTCACTTGCAAATGCACGAGCACCAAAGTCAGGCCGCACGTACATCCACAACCACAATATAAACATTTGAATATATTCATGGTTGTGCTTTCATATATATATATATATATATAAATGAAGAATGACTTTGGTTTTTTTAGAGTCACTTAATCAGGACTGTTCGATGTAATGATTGAAAAAAAAACAAATAAAAAAAATTGATCGACATTTTTGTCATCTCCTACTACTCTGCATCTTTTTCTCTGTTTTTTTTTTTTTTTTCTATTTGCTTCATATGAGCAGCACTGATTTGATAGCTAGATAACTCTAAATAGTTAGAGTTTCTTATATATATGAGAGGGGGAGAGAGAGATTTCATATCTCATGCTCTAATCGATAAGAATTCACCTTTGCATTGTATCTTTCAATGGAAGGAAATATTTGTTTAACACAGTAAGTTTTAACGTTCGGTTGGAAGCAGACTAACCTTACAATAATACGATATATAAAATCCTCAATTTCACAAAACGGGTTTTTTATCAAATGAAATTTATAAAGCATAAATCGAATTTTAACTCATCAAACTGTTGGCAGTCGAAAATGTCAATATCGATGTTGCATCGGTAGAGCTTTACACGATTCAGAGTTCAGGTCGATTTGACTCAATTCATATCTTGTTTGGCTCGAGTTTAAGTCGAGTTTTACAGGTCAACTCAGGGGTGGAGCCAAGATTTTTTTTAGGAGCTCACCAAACGATCCGCAGGTCAGGTTAAGAGGAGCAACGGGTCAGGCCAAACTAAAAAAATTTGATTTTTTCAATGTATTTTTTTTTTTCATGCGCTCACCCGAGCTATGACCCAGGTGCCCCCTGTGTTTTTTTTTTCAATGTAATTTGCAATTGTTTCATTAACATGCCCCAAAAATTGAAAACACTTTTAGTGTTTTATAATTTTTTGGAGCATATCAATAAAGAAAAATTACAAACTGTTGTTATTGCTAATCAGCCAAACAGCCCGTTAGAAGCATCAATGTATATAAATAAGTAAATACTAAAGAGCATCAATAAAGAGACTTTATGAGACTGTGTGGGCAACTGTGCTCTCATGCCCACTGCCCACATTGGTCTGCCACTGACTTACTGAACGTCGACGGCGTCAAGGCCTTGTTTGAAATAAATTTTTTCGGTTAAGGATGATATTGGTGACAGTTATTTTGTATATTTTATATATTGAAGATGATGTTTTTTGGAGTTGACACTGGTAGCTCCTTTCAAGGCGAACTAAAAATTAAAGTATCTTTTCTAATAAACCTTTCCCACAATTACCCAGAAAAAAGTAAGAGGCACAAACAAGAGACTTTCAATCCTTTTTTTAATCTCTCGAACTTTCACAATACTCAAAGAAACTTTTAATTGAGGAGCTTCATCTATTGATTCTCAAACTTTCAACTTTCAATGCTTCATCTATTAAGGAGCATTGTTTGTCACGACATTTTACCTGCGATGATGAAAAGAATTAACTTGACGAACACAGTGGTGCCGTCACGTGATCGAGCTATTTCACCATCATATGTTGTCGAATGATTGCGCCCTTTCACCCTCGTAGGTAAAAAGACATAATGAACAGCATGCTTCAAGGTTAAAATGAAAAAGCCACAATCCCAAACGGTCTTGTTGTTCTTGTCCTTAGGTGTTTTTTTGCTGCTTTTTAAGTTTTCCTTGTCTGTCTTCTGTCATGGTCTATCCATTATCCAACTAACCCCCTTTTCTGAAACCATAAACAGCTGCAATGAACTTGCATTTTTTCCTGAAACCATTCTTATTACATCCAAAAGATATGAGGGTGCATTCAGTGTTATGCCCTTTCACCTGCAATGATGAAAGGGCTCAAGCTGTTGTTGTGTGTCGTCAGGCGATTGAGTTATTTCACCATCACGTGTCGTCAAGTGATTGAGCTCTTTCACCGTCGCAGGTGAAATGATATAACCAACAACCAAAGGGTCCTGTTGTTATTGTGCCAAAAGTTAGGTGGTTCTTTTTTCTTCAAGCTGCTTTTCAAGTTTTCCTTGTCCATCTTCTGTTGTGGTGTATACAACTTAGCCCTCTTTTCTGAAACCTGGTGCCTGAAACTACAATTCAGCAACTGGAATGGTTTATGTTTTGTTTTCAATCAGTATAACATGATCGTCATCATCCTGTCTAAGAACCTGATAGTAACTTCTGGAATCGGTGCTTTTGGATGCTCTTATAATGTTTTATAACTTACAAAGCATGAGAAGTTTTAGATCGTTCATTTCTCTTTATCCTAGTCAAATCCTTGTTGCACATCAAATAAACTGATTTGGAAATGACAATCATGCCGTTAGAAATTTGGAAAGACATTGATTTTTGAAGTGTGGTTCCACATGCTTGGTGTAATTTCACTTTAATCATTCAGGCATTCCTTGTGATCTTATGATTAATCCCTTTCTCGTGAAGCAACTGAGCAATTCTCTCAAATGCACCCAAGAGAGAGAGAGGGAACAGAGTTTGAACTTTGAAGAGCTACACAATCTTTTCCACATGCAATGATTGGAAAGGAAATTTCAGATTTACATTCAGAGCCACATCTAGTCCACATCCAGAGTCTCTCTCTCTCTCTCTCTCTCCACTGATTATGTTAGGCTGAAATAGTTGCAGATTAGTAATTGTTATTATTCTCTCAAAGTGGAAATAATCTTTATACACTAATCTCCCTGCAGTTGAGCTATGGCAGTGTACCCAAAACTGCTTTTCTTCCCTCCTTTTCTGTGGTCCTTTCCTGGAAGGAGCAGGACCTGTTCCTTTTATGAATGGTTGGTTCTTCTTATCATTTTCTGTTTCCTTGAACGATGGAGCACTTCTTTTGGGGCTCTGAAAGTCAGGCAGAGCCCTCCCTCAGACTGTATTTCCACCTTCCACTTTTTAACTGAACCTTTTTCCCTTGGAGGTTTGCAACATCCAGGTTGTCTGCACAGTGCACTCTGCAGAATCCATGTCATTCATGGCTTGTCTTTTGAGGACAACTGAATGGGCAGCCCATTCTGAGGGAGTGCAAATGGGCCATACTGAATTCCACTTTGTGATACCATAAAGGTCCACCTGAAATTTCCAAAACAAGAAAAAGAGTAGCTGTAAGATTGATTGATTGATTGATTAATACTTTTCTGCCCTTGGCATAACAGAACAATCAGAATATGCATGCACATGCGTGCATGCGATGCACATGTGTGTGTGTGTGTGTGTGGTAGCAGGGAAAGCAATTATGAACTGCATATTGGTACGCCTGGAAGTAAGTGGAAGCACACTCATGCTGATCAAACTCAGTAGTTTCCTTTTCTTTCATCTTGGTGATGTTGCCAGATGAACAGAGCTCTTACGAAAATTAACCCAAACTTTGATAAACTAAACAGAGCATAGATTTTTACCTGTACTTTGTGGTTATGTGGTGAAGGAGCACCAAGATCTCCAGCTTCGCCAACTCGTTCCCAGGGCAAGAGTGGATCCCATTTCCGAATGGTAAAAAGCTATGAGCTTTGGGAGCAACCTGTTGTTGTTACAAGAACTTTGTAAGTTGCAAAGAAAAGAAAAAGAAGCGTGCAGAAAACTAGAGCAGATGTGTAACAACGGAGGCCCATACACATTCTCACACCAAGTGAAATATGTAGAGGGGCTTCAATTATAACCAAGGAATGAATTATAAACAATATAAACTGATCAAAATTCAACAACTCACCTCAAATCTTGAAGGGTCGAATTTTTCAGGATCAGGAAAGATTTCAGGATTGTGGTGGATGTTCCTGAACAAGGGTAGAACTTTCCAGCCTTTTGGAATCAGGTATCCTGATGAAAAAAGAACAATGAACAGTGAATAAAAAAGGTACCAGGGCCACTAAAATTATCTGCAGAAACCAGTTCTTTTGTACTACCAACCTTCATATTCAACATCCTCCACAGCTTCTCTAAATGTAAATGACAGAACGCTGGCAACTCTCATCGTTTCCATTATCACCCGAGATGTTAGGGGCATGCTTCTTGTATCTGCCCATGTTAGACCTTCGTCTCCATCACCGTTCAATTTGGCCCTCCTTATTCCCTCCTGCTCTTCCTGAAAGAGGAAAAAACTATATATATAACTCTAACCAAGATAAAAACTGTACAAGATATTACAATTTATTCTTTCTGATTAGTCCGGTCGTCTGCTGTTAACTGACTGGTTGGAGATTGAAATCCTATTAATATGATCAACGTAGGATTTGGTCTTCGTGCAACTGATACAAGTAAACCTTTTGCCTTATATTTTTTGTACTTTACCATAATAGTGTTGGCTGTGAACAATTCTATAGGCTGAAGTTGATGGCAGGAACAGAGAGGAAGGGACAGAAACAGGCGAAGGAAAAGGGCATCAAAAGATATTGAAACTTACTGTGACTGCTTTAAGAACGGAGGGATTCTCTGCCAAATGCTTGAGGATCCATGTCAGAACGCTGGCGGTTGTATCTCTGGCTGCAAAGATCATACCGATAACGTTGTCTGAAATCTGAGAATCAGTAAGAGCTGCTTTCTCGCTCATGAACGAACTGAGCAGATCATTATGCTGCTCTGCGTTCTCCCTTCTGTTGTGAAGGATTGCTGCCACGATCGCGCTTAGTTGCTTCCTCGCCTTCATGGCCTTGTGGAAGAGAGTTCCAGGCAGATTGATGGGCATGGAGTTGTATCCCTTCTCCAGCACGTAGTACAGTCGCTTCAGCTCTTCTCTGTCGAAGCAGTCGTCCTTTCCAAAAATGGAAAGCAGTGCAACGTTGAAGGCGTACTGTAAAAAAGAAAACCGAGCTCCATTAGTTGACTGGCATTTTTTTTTTCTCCCTAACTGGCAAGGTGGGCTTAGGAAGCCAAAGACTATACCCAGAAAGGAAGTCAATAATTTTATCACCTCATCCTTCTGGAAGGAGACAAGTGTCTCTCATTCGCCAGTTTGGCGATGAACAGACGCTATTTCTATCAAAATTTTGTTCGTTTGTCCAGTTGGTTCTTGTTTTTTCCTCTTTCAATATTGCGAATGTTTGTATAAACAAAGCAAGAGATTAGTTAGGCAAATAATGGTTTAGGAAAGCAATTTACTTCATTATCTTTTGTTCTCTTTCTGGGTCTACTGAGTTTTATAATGAACAAGGTCAAATTTAGTAGCGGTAGCCTCTTTGGCAAAGGACAAACAGCTACTTTCCGAGGGGATGATTCAAACTTGATCCGCTTTCTGAAGAAACAAATCAAAAGAAAAGACGAAAGGAAATTGGGCATTGAAGTGCAGAGCTTACACTTTTCATTTCATGGAAGGCAGTTACTGATCGACCATCACAAGACTTCAGAGAGTCTAACGCTATGGAATTGATTTCCGGAACCTTCTTCGAGAGCGATTCCGGCAAGATGGCTCTGACAACCAACTTCCTCAGTTTGGCATGGTAGTCTCCCTCGTGGAAGAACAGTGCCTCCCTCCCCAGCATCCTCATTTTGCTCGCAGGAAAAGTTGGCTTGAACAGCCGAGATTGAGTTAACACATACCGTACAGCTTCAGGGTTCGTGAGCATTACACAGGGGTACCCCAATATGTGGCTTTTGAAGATAGACCCGAACCTGAGAGAAAGTCATACAGAAGAAGGGTCATAAGCAAACATGAGACAGAAAGAGAGAGAGACAAAGACAGAAAGACAGAAAGAGAGCCAACCTCTTTTGCTTCTGAGAAAAGAAGACATTGGGATTTTGGGAGTAGAGTTGGAAGGTCTCTCCAACGTATGGCCAGCCGATGGAGCCAGGAGGTAATGGTAGCTTGTTGCACCGCCTGCGAAGGCCATGAAAGAAGGAAAAGAGCAGGAGCAAGGCGGAAAAGCAGAAGCAGCAGAGCGAAGCTAGAGCTACTATGGTCACTGCCATACTGTTTCCAAAGCAGAAACAGGTGAAGGAGAACTATGTTGGTTGTCGATTGAAGTGTTGGATAATTGGATACGGATAGCAGAAAGAATGAGGTATTTATAAGGGAAGCAGAAGGGGGTCGATTGGGATTGATCCAGCTCGAATCCACCCACAGAATCTAGCTTCCAGCTAAGGAGGGAAGAGAGAGAGAAGAAAATCTAGACAGAGAAAAAAGTTGTTTGCCAACGTGGAGTATCGGAGCAAGAGCGACCATCGCCATCTAGAGAGAGAAAGTTGTCGTGTTTGAAAAAAAAAAAAATATATATATATATATATATATATATATATATATATATATATAGAGAGAGAGAGAGAGAGAGAGAGAGAGAGAGAGAGAGAGGATGTATCTTGAATGTGGTTATGTCGTACTTGCTGCTTCTTGGTAGCCATGAAAGGGCAAGTTCTTCAATGACGTGTGAATATAAAAAGCAGTCTTTTGTAATCATCGACAGCACCAAACGAGTTTCGTCCCACCGTTTCTTCAACTCTTTCTCAAACAGTCAAAACCAGATTGGTTCATCTGTATCTTAAGAAGGAACCCCAGAAGTCAGAATTCTTCTCTCGTTCTGAAAACAGCCATATGGAAGGTCCCCTACCGTGTCTTCAGCACCACCCTTGGATTTTATGAGTTCCATGTTTTCGATCAACTTCTTCTTATCTGATTTTCATGGTTGAATATGCAGAGTTTCACGTTTTTTACTGTATCAATTATTAAACCCATCTTGCATCCTTTTAAGCAAACAAAAAGATGGGATGGAATCATGGAACTACTAAAATTTCACCTTTTGACAGAAAGTTATAACTGATGGCAGATATCGTTTCACTCAACCACTGTAGATCTCGTCTGCTACCCTTATCATCATCATCATCATCATGATTCACAGAAGGCAGGATCACTGGAATGACAATAAGAACAAAAGGCTGGGTTTCATTCAGACAGCCTGTGGCTTTTAGTGCACCTCCCCCAACTCTTTCACTTTCACTCTTCCCCTTACTTTTTCCCAAGGGTAGTGTTGCTTTTATTGCCTTCCAATTCTCTTGCTTTTCAGCGTGGCCCTTGTTTGCTTCAAAGTTGCTACCAGTTAAGTGCATGCATTCATGGAAGTTCAATCAATCATCATGAAGTTCCATCAATCAGTGTAGCAGATGGGAAAGGTCAGGCTTGAAGATTTGAATCTAGTCTCAAATGCTCGACCAATTAATCAATGTGCCCACATGTCCAAAGCTAAGGCCGAGCCCTGATCAACTGTTCTTTCTGTTTGAACCTGCCCTTCCTGTAAACAGGGTTCCTGTGATTTAAGTTGTCGAACAAGGCAATGAGTCACACGCTAACAATTGCCGAGGTTCGCTCTTGACAGACACATGGCAAGCTCTCAATAATGTGCATCGCCATCTCATGACAATCAGCTGACTGCCATCCTGATTTCCCGTATCAGACTGTTCATCTCCATGGCTGCCCTTCTGAGATCCTCCATAATTGCCTCCCATTTTCCCCTTATTTTACCTTCTTCCTCAAATTCACACCACCATGGTGAACAAAAGAAAAAATCTAAGCCATGCAGCAGGATTAAGTTAAAGATTCTGAATCATGAGGAGTGTCAAGTTAAGATCCTGAACCAAATACTACCATCCACCAATAAGTGAAGAGATTTCATAAGGCCGAGAAACGATTTGGCTGATCATATGGTAAGAGTGGTTTGTGGAAGTTTAACAACTAGAAAGATCTCGTGGCTTTTGCCCATCTGGTAGGAGTGATGTGAAATTAACCATTAAGGTGGATCTCATTTGGATTAAAACATGATGTGCTTGGAGAAAACTGCATGAAATTTGCGGAAGAACATAAAGTGGATCCAACAATGAGTGTTTTGAAAAGAAAAAAATAGATTTTCCGATTTTAATCGCGAGGGTAGGAATGTACAGTGAAGAAATTCAATTTTTGTATGGAAAAAGCAGGTCGGTAACTTTGCAGATTGTGTTCTTTTATCATGAATTTCTCAAATGAGAGCTCCGAAAAATAAATTATTTTAGATGCACTTTAGTTGCATCTAAGAAGACAGAATTAAATTGGATTTCATTTTTCCACAAAGTACAATAAGAATCAGAGTCTGGATGAATGAAAGATAATGCTGAAAAATTTGAGGACTCCATCTAAATCTGAAGTATTAGGCCTTTTAACACATCCGAACTGAAATGACTAAAATACCCCTGACATGAGAAGTCAAAGAAAAAGTAAGAGACACGTACTTATAAGGACAAAAATGAAAAAAGTAAAAAAAAAAAAAAAACCATTTTCAGAAATATTAAAATGCCCTGCACACGGTGACGTGGCTGCTTGTGAAGGGTCCAGGGTCCAAAACATGAATGATGTGTTCGACCATTAATACCAATCGCACCCTGTACTTTCTTGTATGCCTAATGTTATCAATATAAAATCATTAATGGGAGAATATCCGCAAGAATATGCTATTAATTTCAACTAAAATTTATGTTTGAATCAGCTTTTCTGCTATTTGGCCACGTACATGTGATCCTAAGACGCTAAGATAAAATCATTGTTTTTTTAATTATTAAAAAAAGTTAACCTCTCTTATGGCACTTTTAAAAACAATCAAATATTTATTGCAAAATCAATTGAATCAAGAATATTTGCTTTGCTAAATTAATGGTTGTACATATACTAAGAGATTATGCTTAAAATGTGTTTTAGCTTGCATTTAAATGGTCCGGTTTATGTCTTTTAATGCGGGTGGGTTGGGATATATTGGTATATATACGACAATTTTGCAACACTGATTTTATATTTTATCTTAGTAAAGAGGAAATAAGTGAGATAAACATAATTAAATTTGTTAGTGGGGTGTGTATGTACATATATAAAGGAATTGAAATCAGTCAACTACGTCTATGGTTAGTTCTTTTTAGTTTTACCTTATTAAAAATCATCGTAAAAAGATCATTTGTTTAGCTACAGTTTGTAGTGATGGAATGCACCTTTTGCAAAATGTCCAT
>JAANDH010001069.1:55859-92236 GCA_011799765.1 Nymphaea thermarum
TATATATATATATATATATATATATATATATATATATATATATATATATATATATATATATATATATATATATATATATATATGTGTGTGTGTGTGTTTTTTGTATCACTTTTTTTAGAGGAAATAACTTTGTTGATTTATATTGATTTGAAGAAGTTCACGCCAATCTTTATTGAGTCATTGAATCCCTAAGATGAAACATTTTATATATTCCCTTAGAAAATGACTTGTTAAAACAATGGCTCTGAAGGGGCATAGCTCAAACGAGCGGGCTGGTATGCGTTATGTGACACATCCCCCAAGTATCGTAAAAAAAAATGGGTCATACATGCAAGTTGAAGAACGTGGAATCTTAGTGTGGATACCTATGCAACTCTGAAGCTTGAGGGCAAGGAAAAGAGATGGAGCTTTGGTTCTTGCTTGAGTGATGAAATTAATCCTCTAAATTACTCGAATTAAAAAGGTGATCAACATATTTTTGAAGTAGAAACAATTAACTTTTTTTTTATGTGTTGATAATTAGTCAAATACCTCTATATTTGAGACCTTGGTGCACATGTTTTTGTGTGTATATATGTATATATTTCTTAGCTATTAAAAAACAAAATGTTGCTTAAAATTTTGAGATAAAAAAGACTTTTTTTTTTGTTTATTTTCATTTACTTATTTATATTGGAGCCTATCTTCTCTTATTGCCAACCAAAATGTTGGCTAGTTCAAGCAACCCGACAAGTTAGCCTCTTTCATAATACAAAATAAACCGTCATCGTTTTAGAATCCCAACAGCCAGTCTTTTTTTTTCTTGCTATTTTTGCTAAGGAAAGAAGAAAATTCCTAGTCACAAAGTCTATCTATCTTTTCAGAGATTGTGATTGTGCTGCTCATCATTCAAACATGGCATTAAAGTTTGCACCCTTAGTTGGTACACCCTAACGGCGTCCTATCGGAGCCAGCCTCTAGAGCTATGTGAGTCATTATTTTAAATTTCAATTGTTTTAAAAAATTATTGAATTGATGGCTTTTAAAAATAATAACATAGTTGGCCAATGAATTATAGTTTGATTCAAGTGGGTGTTATTTTGATACCGTAAATAATGAATTAATTTGACATTTTACTCTTTAAGGAAAAAAGAAAAGCGAGTATCTCTTCTTTATTTTTAATATTTTAAAATATTTTAATTTATTTTTTTAACAGAGAAAAAAAGAACCACTGAGTGGATTGGGGATTGAACAGAAGAGCTCAACGGGCAACTTGATTGGGTTTCCATTTTTCATGACATTGACATTGATGGGCAGAACTTTCCTCTTTTTCCCTTTCCAATGTAATGAAGATAAGAACGAGAGGATCGAGGGAGTCTCGTGTTCAACATGCCCCATGTGATCGCCAAATCTTGAGGTCAGGACCCACGCTGCGTCCGGATCGGCGTCAGCCTTCAGACTGGGAGATGGACGGTCGTCGCCTCGGGCTGCGCATCGATAGTCGATGTCACCCTTTCCACGTCGTTTTCTTCTTTCCTATACGGGCATTAAATGCAAAAAAGTTACTGGTTGACTTGACCTTTAAGTTCACCAAGAACGATAAAAAAGGTGTGAGTTTGCTTTGAGCCAAAGGGCTCTTGGCCCGGCGGCGATCGTGGCTTGACCACCCGGCGATGGCCTTGGTCAAGCCCACAGTGTGAAGGCCTTCCAGATGGTAGTTTTTTTTATTTGCAAAGAGAGTCTAGAGGTTCAAGTTGGTGCTGCATCAGATTCCAATGCAGTCCTAGTCTCAAGAAGCATGGGATAAGAGAGGGGAGCTTCGGCTTTCCTTGAGATAAGAGAGCCGAGCTTCGGCTTTCTTTTCTAAGTGGTAGGTCGTAATCTTCTCGCTCATCCATAACATGCCATACTAAATTTAAGGTTGAGAATAAATAAAATCGGACTAGATAACAACTAATCAAATACCCCAAAAAAAGGTCTGACATGGTCGGTTGTGATTAGTTGTTGTTCCACCCTCACCGTCGCTACTTCGCTTGGTAAATTATTTGTTGCCACTTTTGCGCCAAGTTTTTTATCATTGGCTTTTGAGAAAAATGTATATAGGCCTAGAGCTAATCTTTTTAACTGGAAAAAAGAAATTTCAGTTTATAGATTACAACTATATATGAATCATTTAAACAAAAAAAAGGTTTTTAAATTTTAAAAACTAAAATTAAAATTGTGTCTCACAAGAATTTCATTTGAAACACCAATGAATTTTCTTGTCCTTTTTTGCAGCTGTTTCAAAGAAGCAGCATTATTTTGTCAGTGTCAACCAATAGCTTTTTGCATTTAATTCAGTGTCCATGTCAAGTGAGCCAGAGGATGGGGGAGTGGACCCCTTAATAGATCAGACCTTGGATCTCATCTAAATTATTTGAGCCAATCTACAAACTGTGCAATAAAGATGAGGTTGGGTGACCTTATGAAAGTGAAACACCATAAGGACCACCAGCTTTCTTGTCGCTGTCTCTTTAGGAGCACACCAACCAAGAAATAATGCCCACATCGTTCCGTGAAATGTATTCTATGATCACCCATTGTGTGACCTGAAACATCTCACTAACTTAAAAGTAAGTAGGGCCATAAGCGCGTTTTAGCTAAGTAACATGTTGTTGTTTATTCCATGAATCTGGATATGATTCTGCCTTAATCTTTAGACTAAATTCATGAAATACTATGTTACATGATTTTATAAATATGTCTCGGTCCTTGGAGTGGATTTATGGAATAGCAAGAACCAGTTCTCCTTGTCAAGCAACTCATTGATGTTTTTGGGGCGAAAGTGACAGGCCCGCCACCCAGCTAAAAGCTGAAGTTCTATCTAACCTTTTATTCTCTTAAACTACAAGGTTTACTTTCGGTGCCAACTATGCTTCAACTTGCACATTAGTAGCTCTATTTGTGCAGTACAATGAGTTCATGCCTAGGTGTTCAAAACGGAGACTACCCACTTAACAGCCCTCATCCCATCCATCGCATCAGCTCTTGCCAGGACGGTTGTTTGAGACAAAAAAAAAAAAAACAACTGGTTCAAGAATCCGATATTGGATATAAGGCATATGGATCGTGTAGTTGTGATTTAATTTTTGAACTAATGACAAAGATAGCAATTGCGTTTAAGTATGCAGTTTGCATACAAAGTTGCATGAAAAGGAGCTTTGCCATTTTAAGTTGTGTGCAAGTAGATCTAGATATTGATCTCTTTGCACTTATCTGTGTTGGCTCAAGTCCATTTTTGCATCCCCATGCAGTTGCTACACAAGCCCAACTCGGACGTAAAAGTCGTGTTTGCATAGTAGTGTGAAAAGCCTGTTCTATCTCTACAAAGAGAAAATATTACTGAGGTCAAGCACATCAGAAGAAACATACTATCGCTAAATTTTCACTGACGTATGCACAAGATGTCATTATATAATGATTAAATGTGATGCTACCATTTTAACATCAAAATATACCAAACATTTACTGATGTACACCTCAGTAAATGTTGATGGGTACTGATATTTTGTGACGCATATGTCCATTATATCTGATGTTTCGTGTTTCATGTCAATATATGTTAAACTTTTACCGACAATTTCTTGTCTTAGCGTCAATACAAATGGGGGACACTCTCCACCAAAACCCCTTTGGAGGTTATCCCACAACCCAAACGAGAGTAGAAGCTTCCCCCCTTCTTCATGTTATCAGGGTCCAGAGCTGTGTTGGTACCAGACGGTAGAACAACTGCATGCTTCGAGTAGAATCCATATCCTTTTTTGGTAGTCCCCCCTGCAAGTCAAACTGGTGACATGCCACACTGTTTGAGCTATGCCCCTTGGAGCCATCAAAACCCTTTAAAAAGCCTAGTCTCCATGAAAAAGAGAAAAAGTTGTTCCACTAAACTAAATGCGGTAGAAAAGTTGGACGAAGACATCTCAAACATTTTTGTCGACCAGTCTCAAAAAACATGCCATGAAAGGGAGGAAACCATGCACAACATGAAAAGTTCTGAATGTGGTGCCGTTCAACTAATCTTGGTGGGATTCTCCTTTTACATGTCGCTCTCGATATTTTAAGACTGGGAACTTCTTTTCAGCTTATGTCACTACAGCAAAATATTATAGAATATTCTAGATTTTTATACATCCTCTCTTCGAGTGAGCGGAAGGTTAACAACCCATTGCCCGAAAAAAAACCAACGACCCCTCCATTCCCCATTCCTCTAGGGACTAGGCTGTGTCGGGATCTCTAAAAGCAAAAGGAAAATAAAAGAAACTGTTCATTGCATTTTCAATTTATATATTCCAATGGTGACTCAGCTGATGACCAATTATGGTAATTGCCATGGAATAAATATGAAGTGCCGCTGATTCTATACTTTTAGAATGTAAGGATGATCTAACATATTCTAGATTTCAAAAGCTATGCATATATTAAGGCTATGATCATATGAGGACTTTGAAAAAACATGAACAAGTCACAAGCCATCCAGTCAAATTTTTGAATGGGATAGGGAAATCCTTTTATCGGGTGGTATGTTTAATCATGCCCATCCGATGCATTGCATCGCACGCCGTGATTGGATGGAAATCTGGATGATCCGACAACTTCACTTTATATATATATATATATATATATATATATATATATATATATATATATATATATATATATATATATATATATATATATATATATATAAAGAGTGAATACTCTCTCTCTCTCAAACTTTTGAGCAACAAGAAGAAAATAAATATATAGCCAGCTATTTCTTTGCACCCTCTTGCCTAGGGGTGGGTATCGGGCCGGGCCGGCCCGGCCCGGCCCGCTAACAGTCGGCCCGGGACGGCCCGTCGGGCCTGAAGCCCGGGCCCGGGCCCGGCCCATTTATATTGCCGGGCCGGGCCGGGTACCGGGCAGGTCCACCAAAAATCAGGCCCGGCCCGGCCCATGACGGGCCGGGCCGGGCCGGGCCGGGCTTTATGAACAAATTCCATGCTCTTTTTTGTGTCATGTGAATATAAAAGAGCAGTACTAGAAAATGCAAAAAAAAAAAGCCCATACCAGAAAAACACAATATAGGGCAATTAAAGAACTATGTTTTCATGTCAAGAAAATGATTAAGGTTCAATTCATATGAATCTGTCTATGCATCCCAAATTCGTTGGAAAAAAATGTATTGTAAGTTTCTCAACAAAGATGAGGATAGTGGATGGGCGGACCTTGGTCCCCCCAACATCCCCAAACACATATTCATCATGTTGCTTGTGGCATCCACTGTCTCTCTTTACTGGAACACTTCTGTTGTCAAGGGAGACTTTAGTATCATCCCCACTTGCATGATGTTGTTGAACTTGAGTTTAGAACCATCAAACTTTGCATTTCCATTCAGGCCCATTGCTCTCTCTATCTCTATCTCTCTTTCTCATGAAGAAGAGAATGAATGACACTAGTGATGGGACCAACCTACTTCATAGCCACCTCCTATTATATTAACCTCATAAAAGCATACAACTATATTGATATAAAAATCATGAGTGCAAGCTGCAATAATTTCATCTAACCACATGGAGACATTTCATACGGTCTTCTGCAAATTGAGGACTAAAATTGAGAACATATCCTTTGATTTGAAAACATGATCCTTTAAGCTAGCTACTAAATGTTTATATATTTATGTGGGTGACCATAAGAAACCCTAGAGTCATATCTACATGTCATTTCATATTATTAAATATCATTTTCTACTAAAAGATCCAATAGACATTTATCAGACTGGTCTAGAAAAAGAATGACATGCAACATAATAAAATACTCATGGTTTCCATTTGCAGAGATATCACATTCATTGAAGAGGCTCTTGAGAATAACATTCCATCAACAATTATAAAAAAATGTTGGACCATTTGCTTGTTGTTTACTATACATGGTGTTTTAAGCATGATGCGTGTTCATTATATTGTTCCTAGTCTCTGTTTTCAACATTATTGTGGTTGCTGCTGTACAAGAGAGGGACCTTATAAAGTTTGTTTCTTGTGTATGTTTGTGTGTATGCGTGAGAGAGTGTGGTTGTGTGTGTTTTAATATTGGGCAAGTTATTTGATGAAATATTTAGCAACTTGCAAAATTAGGTGATCCTAAACATAATTGCAACATTATTCTTTCTCATGAGATGATTATAGGTTTTTGCATATTAATGACGCTAATTACTATAATTATGTTGGATACCAAAAAGCTAAGACAGTAGTATTATGATGTCCAATATGTTGGATGTGGTTGAAAGCGAAAGGAACAACTTAAAATTTTTATATATTTTTTAAGATTTTTAGTGGAAAATAATGGACCATTTCTTGCAAAAGCATTTTATTGGATGTTTGGATACTTTTCTCTCCACATTTGGTGTAGAGGGTAGAGTGGTTCTTGTAATATAAAACACTTATGTCGGTATTTTATTTAGAGATATTTTAACATGATTGGTCTAATTATGAAAAATAACTTGTATTTCTAATGATATAGATAATACATTGTACAAAGCGATCTAAACACTTAAATGCCTATATATGTGAAAAAGTAAATCTTAGACCATATATCTTGGTACAATGATACATTACATGATTGCAATGACCCCAATTGTCAACAATTTTTTAACTAAACCAGGTTCAAAACTCCAAGTAAAGTAACATAAACATTTATCTAGTTATGACTATAGTGAACATTCAAATCCAAGTTATACATCTAAATTATTGTGTGGTTAAGGGAGCATCTGATTGCTCTTGATCTACTGTAGCCTAAGATCGTCAGGATTTGAAAATCTACAAATTTAAGATAAGACCTCCCCCTTTTGATCTTATATTAGACATTTTCTTGATAAATAAAATAAAATGAAGACTTTAAGTACTGTAAATTTGGGGTTTGATTAAAAAAAAAATCAATTTGATAAACTACAGATTTTATTGAGGAACTTTTGCCCAATCAGCAAACATATCGCATCTGTGGATCTTAAGTCCGAAGTAATCAAACACCCTTAAGAGTCCATTAACATATGCTAAATCCTAAGGAGAACTCATTACAATTTGTAAATATATAATAACAAATATAAGCATGGACAGTTTGCAAGGGAAAGCCTTGTTCATTATTTCATTATTAAGATTAAATGACAGTATTAAATCCATATTTAAATGTTGAGAATGTCGTCCCTATAGCAATATCAGTATCGTAAAAAAATGAATATAAAAAAATCGAAATGTCAAGCATAAGCTTTACAAGTTCATCTAACAAGCATCTATATATCATTTATGCACATAGTATCATCTTCATATTTTCAAGCAGTAATACATGGATAGCGCAAAAAATATAGCTATTTATGTGCATATCATGCACATAAATATTGTATTAAAAGTTTTATTTTGCAATATTTAGTTTATAATGCCTCAGTTTTGAAAATTGATGAGTAAAGCATTTTTTGACAACAATCACCGCATCCATTTAAGGTAAAAATGGCATGGTTAGAGAGGTGCAATTCAAAAGTCTATATACTTATACAAATTACATAAGTACACACAATTAATTTTTTTTGGGTTTGACACAATTATTAGATTTGACCTTCATGACATCATTGCCTCTTAGAGTGTGTTTGTTAAGAAGAACATTATGTTATTGGAGTAAATGCTCAAAATACATGTTTCAAGAACACCATGTTAATTTTATGAAGTATAGTACTTCTAGAATGATGTGCTCCAAGAACAAATTGTTTTTATTATGGGACACATTTTTAAGATCATGAATACACCAAACCAGCAAATTATGTCGCTAGGACTCCAAGTAGACAGCTTGGGTATGTTATGCAGCAAACCCTTAGTTTGACTTGGTTAAATTAGTTTATTTCGTAGCAGTCCTTGCAACGAAGTAATATTTTTTCATGCATGAAAGTTATATAGCCATAATATATCATTACAATAAGTTATTTGAAAAAAAAAAAAAAAACTACATAAGCTTGTAACTAAAGACTATTTTGTGAAGGCAAATCTTTGGTGATTGCAAAAAAATTGTCAATGAAAATTTTTACCTTACATTTCTTGGCAAAATTAGGTGTTATAAGTAGGTGATGGATCATGATTCATGCATTTTATAACTTTAATTTCATGCTGTTATGGCTTCTAAAGTAAATAAAATTCCATGTATAATATTAAGATCAACTCAAGATGAAAAAAGAAAGAGAAAGATTGACCCAAACAAAGGGTGACGTAACAATCCAAATAGAAGGGGATGAGATAGAAACCAGAGCTGTGGGAGTCAAAAGTAGCATTATAGATCTTGGATTTAGATCCAAGATCCAAAAAGCTTTGGCACAACACAAGGATCTTTTGAGCCAACCCGGGATCAACTCATACTCACTCAGGTAAGCTTGACTCATCTAATAAACGAGCCGGGTTCAGTTAAGACAACTCGCTTAAGTAAATGAATTGAGCTCGAACTGGGTAAATTCGACTCATTTAAGCTTGTAGTAAATAAGTAAGTAAAAAAAAACTCGACATCCTCATCGATACAAGGTAGTTGGATCAATGGTTTTCCTTGTGACTACCAAAAGACATGGCTAAAGTTCAAGCTTCCGTCTACCTTCAATGAAAAATATCGGCTTGGCTAAGCCTGAATCGTTAAGAGCCTTGTTTGATTACCTTAGACCTCAAATCCAGCATTGATCTGGGGCTGATTTTATATCCCTGGATCTAAGATCAGAGGTTTTAGAATCCAACCTTCAAAACCTCACATCCTTTGCAAGGATCAGCTTTTTTAGTTTTCCACCTTCTCTCTCTCTCTCTCAAAATGCCCACCCCTTCTTTCAAACCCTCCACCCTGGTTGAGGGTTCTTCTTTCTTTCTTTCTTTCTCTCAAATCCTTGGCCATGGGCAAGGGTTATCTTTCTCTTCCTCGAAAACTCTCCATAGTGACTAATTGTCCATCCCTCTCTCCCTCTCAAACGCTACGGCTGGATGTTCGATTTTCCACTGGAAATTGGCTGCGAAAAAAGGAATTCAAAGCACAGTTTTTCGACAAAAAAAGAGCCACTTCGTAAAAGGGCATCAAAGTCCATTTTCTCATGGATATGTGTGTGTGTGTGTGTGTGTGAGAGAGAGAGAGAGAGAGAGAGAGAGAGATAGATGAGGGGAATAGGACCGGACAATCACCGGTCCACTTAGCCTCCATAATGACATCTCTAATCTCAAGCTCATCATTCTTCAAAACCATCAAGGTAACACCCTCTAAGATTTGGATTGAAGACATTAACACACCACCCAACCCGTTCGATTGGGCTTGAGATCTCTTGAAGAGATCCAAGAAAATTAAACATGGCCCAATAGTCACAACTGAAGGTCCGGAAATGACATGAGGTACTATACCCAAGCAAAGCTGAATATATTGATAAAAGAGTGTTGCTGCAACTATTTGAACTACATCCTTTGTTGATTAGCGGACATGGCTTACACATGCCCAAATGAATATTTTTTACAAAATTAAGCACTAATGACCCTGGATGAATTGCATATCATAAAATCATGTTGGTAGAACAAGGATTTCATCAAACACCTACCAAGAATCACTGTGAAGCATTTAGTCGAGCTGTAAAACCAACGAAATTTACAGGTGATAATCTCTATTACCATTCAGTTTCAGTTGCTACTGTGATAACTAAACTTCAATATTAATGTGTTTACAAATGACTTCCATACTAAGGCGGTGCATATGAGGTAACCATATGGTACTTACAAAAAAGAGGCTTTTTTTTTTTTAAAGTATCGCTGCTTTACTAATGATTAAATTTTTGAAATTAAAAAAAGAGCAGGAGATAAAAAAAATTAAAACTTTTACTAACGTATACGATGGAATTGTGGCTCGGCAGTACAGATATACATCTTTCTTGAAACTTTAAGGGAAACATCAGTAACGACTGACCTATACGATCAAGGTTTTCACTTTGTGACCTATGGCGGTGAATATCTCACCGTTATAGGCTTCTTCACATAACACAAAATACAATGAACTTTCATTGATGGAATCCCTGCTCGTCAGTATAGATATTACATTATACTGACGTTTTAAGGGAAACGTTAGTAATGATTGACTTATAACAGTTACTATTCTCACCTCTATTGGTTCATGTAACCAATGAACTTTCAGTGGCTAAATCCATAGTCATCCATATGGATGTACATCTTTACTTTCAGGGAAACGTCAATTATTTTTTACTACATTGTGGCTTGTACCGGTGAACATGCTCACCTCTATAGACGTAATGAACTTTCAATGACGAAATCTTTGCACGTCAGTATAGATATGCATATTTACTGAATATGTCAATGATTGGCCTATACAGTGGGAGTTTTCACTTCATAGACGTATACTGGTGAGGTTCTATCACCGCTATAGGTTGTTTTTTTATGAACTGTGCAACAGCGAGAAGTTTTAGTGACGATGATCCACTACCCGCCAGTATTGCTTTCCTATTTACTGACATTCAGATGAAAACGGCTGACGTGTTATCTCACTCTTCAGTTTTTTTTTTTGTTTTTTTTTAGTAGTGGGTTATGAAGATGCTATTCATCCATTATGTCCTCAAAGCAAGCTCTACTAGCTTGTTACTATAGGCTTCGATGTCTTTCTCGTATCTCAATACTTGCGTATATCTCAACTTGAGCATCGTTGTTTTTATGTCATCGACAAGTTGTTCGCATACATATTCTGGTTTACATTGATGGCATTGTCACAACGGGCAATTCACTCATCACTGTAACCTATTTATTAAAAAAATCTTTATATTAACTACTCTATTTGTGAAAGATTTAGGCCGGTTGCACCTTTTGTGAAGGTCCATAGAACTAATATTGGTTTTTTATCTACCCAAATAAACTACATTTCATTATATATTTGCTTACTTTCATCAATCATTGGAGGTGAGATTTCATTATATATTGCTCACTTTACATTTGAGGGAAAGAGGTAGCCACTTTCCCTCATTGATTCACAATTTTTACATTATGGGATTTCTCCATAGATCTCTCACTTGATTCATTTCAATAGCCAGCTTTTACTTCTCTTTTCTTTTTTACTTGGGCACGACTGTTTGTTGGCCAGGCATTGCTTCTAACAGCTCCTTGATTCAGCGGCAGAGACAGGTGGGGTCCCAGTGGGGCCCACTCTTTGAAAACTTAACTTAGTGTTCAAATTTGGGTCTACTTATATGGGGTAGCCCCACGAGATCCAGGTCACTGCCCCATGGTCAATTGAGAATTTAGTGACCCATGGAAAAAAAAATTATGGCTCTGCCACTACCTTGATTTGGTGAGTGCTGATGAATTATCCTTCCTTGTCAATCCCAATTCATGAACAACATTTTTCTTGGTTTGCAACTAAACTCCTCTTCCTTTCTCTCTTAAGTGCTTTTGCTGATGCAGAAAGCTTGGGGAATTTGACGATAAGTCTTCCAAATGCTACATCACTTTCCCTGGATCTGACCTTGTATCAAACTACTGTTGCTGAGTCCAGTACTAAGGTTTGAATAACAAAACTTGTTTCCATGTGTTGCTGCTGACTTAATTATGGCTAAGTCGTTTGATTCTCAACAATAGTCACTCATCAAACTCAACTCCTAGCTTACATGCATCAATATTTACCATGATCAGTTAAACATATGACTTGCCGATCATTTGGGCCCACATTTGAATATGTGGTATTCCACTGTAGAAATGAAACTGAGACTCAAAAATCTAGGAAAGTTTCATGGTGAAACAAACATGAAACTTTAATTTCTACTGTTTTTGTTGGGCTTCGGTATTTTTGTTCTAACATTAGAGTTCCACCTAAACTAATGAAAATTTTAGAGAGAGACACATAGTCACTAGAATCATTTCACCTAAACATGTGGATAAAAGTTCCACATCATCATATAAGATGTGATTTGTGGAACTTGGAACTTTTGATTCACCTAACAACTACTTGTACTAAATGCATGGGATTTTAATGCCGAGCCTTTTAATGCCATGTATTCAAATGTAGCCTTAGTATGAAGATCAAATGGCTTAATTAAGCCAATTCTCTCTGCGACTTAGATTTCTTCCAAAATCATTGTTTGTTCCACCGCACTATGCATGCAAGGGCATGATAAATATCTACTATGGATCATGAACATAGCATAAATAAAACACATGCAATATCTCTTATGGTTATTAAATTAATGAAGCAAAATTAAGGAAGCAAATAGAAAACAAGTCACAGAGCAATTTAGTAGGCTTTTAAGAACAGTACAATAGAAAAATATCTAGCTTATCCCAAACGTAAGAGCCAGTTACAATATTTTAAATGTATTATACATGTCTTTTGTAATGACCTCTCATAAAAAAGACATGTCATTTCCTAGTGATTGGAATATTTCCATCTCTTATACCTCTATCTCCCACTTTTGGTGCAGCCTACTTTCTGCCATTATTCTTTTTCCTCCACCTTGATGACCTCTCATTGCTTGCCCCTCATCCTGACCTCTTTCCTCTTTTCGTGGATTCACTTTTTCTTTTTGTTACCTGGTCTTCTTTGATTTTTCCGCCGCGTCGCTCCCACGTCGGTCCCTTTGGTCCTGATCAATCTCCTCGTGTCATTGCTTTTGTCTGACTTTTTCTTTCTGGCCACATCAATACATTTGACCACCTACAGCGCCTTGACATTAGCTAACAAGTGCCTCATCTGTCTTACCAAGGTTGAGTATCGGGTTCACCTTTTTTATCTCATGTCATTTCTTCTATAGTCTTCTTGCTTCTGCATTGCCTTCCTTTGTTAGAGACTTATCCCTCCATTCGCCTTTTTTTCCTCTTTTATCATTCTCCCACCTGCCCTTTTTCTGGGGTCATGTCTGAAGGTTGTGGTCAAAGTTGTAAAATGCGATAAAGCGAGGCGAAGCGTTAATTGAAGTGTAAACTTCACAGACAAATTTATGAATTGTATAATATTTATAAAAATAACAACAAAACTAAAAAAATGACTATAATACTAAGCATATCAATAAAAAACAATACATAATGCAAACCATAATAATTTGTAAATTCAAATAAATACAATGTCAAAACATACATAGTACAAAGAGTGCTTGAGTAATTGGTGCATAGCACGACTTTCCTAAACAGTTAAATGTCATAGAACTATTATTGAAAAACAAATAACCAAAACTAGGTAAACCAAGATTCAGATGATAATATCAACTAAGAGAATAAGTAAATAATAAGTATTGGTGAATAATAATATAAACATATTAAAATATGTATATGTAAAAAAGTTTTAAAAAGTAACTGACTTGTGCAATTATCAAGTGATATTTAACAAAGTTCAAATGACTTTTGTAGGCAATCGGTCAATTGTATCTTCATCATTGTCATCTTTAATGGACCACAGTTTATCGTCATTTGAATTGTCCATATATTGAAAATGTTCATTATCTTCTTTGTTTGTTTTATCATCAAAACTATCACGTTCTAAATCTTCTATTATTGTTTTACCTTCATACAAAAACAATAACACATAATAAAATATAATAGTTAGTAAAGAAAAAGGACAATGTTCATGTCTTTATTTCAAAAATAACAAACATATAGCATTACATTTGCCAATACTTTTTCTTTTAGGAAGATGAAACACTTTCACGCTTTTTATAGACCTTGACATATCTTTGAAAGGGAGGATATTAATGTCTTTGGTCTCAAATGATGAGTGCAACCAAAGTGGTAAAATACAATCTTCTTGTTCAACAACTCATTCTCATAAGCACATTATGGATCTTGAGTATTTTTCTTTCTCATTTTTCTTTCATTCAACTTTATATTATACATGACGAAAACCAAAGAATTAAGTTTTTTTTGCTCAATATGATTTCTTCTTTTTGTATGTACCTATCATGTAATTGCATAAGTTAATCATTTTTAAATTATAAAAAACATTTGAATGATAGCACGATAAATGATTTGAAAGTTTCATTTATTTACCATAGAGAATGAGCTCCAGTTAAGCTCACATCCTGCATGTAAGATTGAGAATTCTCATTGCAAAATTCTTCAACTCTTTTGTATCGTCGCCAAATATATTCCACCGATTAGCTGACAAAAATAAGCAAGAAGAGTAGTTTAGATAACTTCATTTGTTCTACTCATAAGTTCATAATATAAATCAAAACAATAAAAAAAGGTACCAAAATGTTTTGTCTTTCTTGTTCCAATTGCTAATGATTTGCCGAACTCACCAACTTCATTCTCATATGAATCAAGTTGAACTAAAATATTATTTTTTTCTTCTATTGTAGGCACCATAATTTCTAAGCATTCAATTAGCCCAACCTTTATTCTTCTATATTTGATTACATCATTATCATAATGAAAATGTGAGTTTAGATAAAACCATACAACATGTAAACGATGAAGCATTTGATTATCCCACCTATTATCAATTATTTGCCAAATTTTTGTACACATTTTCTGATCATTATCTACATTGTATGTTCTTTCTTCTTTTGCCCTTCTCATATGATTGTACAAAAATCTCATAACTGGCTTTTTATCTGACTCAACAACTCTCAACACATTCATTAAAGGTAATGTAATTTTAATAATATATGATATTGTCTTCCAAAATCTTTCATCTTGAGTAACAATTCGCATTACCTTCTTGCCTTTGGGATTTTTAGTATAATAATTACTGCCTTAAAATTTTGAGGACAGAAACATGTTCTTCAATGCTATTGTATTTGTACGAATACTCTGCAAAGTAAGATACGAAGTAGCAAAACGTGTAATAAAAGGTTGTATAAGTTCTTTATCATTTCTCACCAAATTTAATATACAGGTATGTCCATATATAAATGTACTTATAACTTTTGTTTTTTCAATCACTTCTTGATGCAAACGTAGTTTCTTAGCAATGTCTTCAAGAATTAAATCTAGGCAATGAGTTGTACACGATGTCCAAAAAATATACTGAAACATTATGAGTAACTACATGTATGTTTTTTTCTCAAACTTCTTTAATTATCTCCATGAATAGTTTTACCAAATTATTAGCAGTCTTTTTTACACCACTAATATCATTAGACTTTAAAAAAATTGTACCTGAAGGATTATTTACAAGAAAGTTAATCAAATTTCTACTTTTACCATCAGTCCAACCATCTGCCATTATGCTACAACCAGTATTCAACCATGATTTGTTGTAGTTATCTAATCTTACTTGCACTTAATCAACTTCTTTTTTTAAGATTGAACATATCGTTGTAGGTTGGTGGTTTCAATTCTCGACCATAATTCCCACAACTTCAATCATTCTTTCAAAATATGGATTGTTACATAAGTTAAATGATAAATCATTTGCAAAAAAGAACTGACCTATTGTAGAATATGCTTGCTTTCTTTCCTCTTTCTTAAAGACATTGTTGATTGTTAGTTGTCACATGTCTGAAGTTATAAATTGATCCATTGGACTTCGTAAAATTTCAAATTTACGAACATTGGGAGATGTAAGGCCACCACTAATTATTCTTTCATCCAAACATTCTTTTCTATGCATGTAATATTCTATAAGTTTAGTCTCGTATTAAAGATTGTGAGAGATTTTCAAGGGCTTATAAAGGAGGAAGACATTAATGATATGATTGTCCTGGTTTTTAGCCTTCGCCTTTTAGGGTTGGAGCCGAAACTTCTAGGGGGCGGGTTGGGATCCGCCAAATCAGGGGCCCGAGTCCATGAGTGGGTCATGTTGTTATAGTGGTGTTAGAGCCTTCAACACTCGGACCTAGGGTCCTACACGCGCGGACGCATGTGCCTTAAGGGAGGTGGATTGTAATACCCCATAAATTTAGTCATGTATTGAAGATTGTGAGAGATCTTCAAGAGCTTATAAATGGGGGGGGGGAGGGGGGCATTAATGAGATGATTGTCCTAGTTCCTAGCCTTTCAAGGTTGAAGCCAAAACTGATAGGGGGCAGGTTGGGATCCACCGAACCAAGGGCCTGAGCCCAGGAGTGGGTCGGGTTCTTACAACACAATTCAATATTGTCTTTTTCTTTCTTTGTATTTCACTTTTTCGTACCTGCAAATAATTATTGAAAAAATGTACAACACTTTGCAGTGCTTTGTCACATTCTTTAACATCTTTTTTAGTTCCATCCAAGTGTTGTTTCATTCTATAAACACCACCTATATAAGTTTCCTTAATATAATTGCATATCAAGTTTCTTTTTTTTTTCTATATCATCAAGATCTTCTTCAACACAATGTTCCCATGTTGGATATTGCCGTGGCATTTTTTATCAAACTTAAACAATGTATTACAAATACAATTCAATAAGCATCCAATGAGTACAATTACATTGTATGCAAAAGCTTAAATTGCTAAGTATACCCAAATATTAACAACACATAATGTAACAAATATTAACACCATATGAAAAATTTGAATTATTTTAACAAGTAATAACATATTACAAACTTAATTCAAAACAGCTAATGAAAAAACACATAAAATTATAAAATGATTGTCTACCACAATGCATCAATTACCATTGCCATGTTCTTTAACATGATAACCTTACTAAATAGAAGAGAAGAAGACAAGCAACTCTTACAAAATGAGAACATGTTTAATCTAAAAGTAAAGAAAAAGAAAGCAAAAAAAGAAAAAAGGCGTCCACAAAAAAATATATAATAAAAAAAGTAATTGTAGTAATGTAAAATTTTTTTGTTTCTTTATTTATTTACATAAAACTAAACAATGTAATAAATACTCTTTAATTGACTTCGTAAATGATTGAACATAACTGACTATCATGAAGCACAAAAAAGAACGGCATGAACTAAGGCACAAAAAAAATTTGAAAGAAAATATAATAAAGTAAAGATGCATTACATGCTAAGTCATAAAGTAAGAATACAAATTCCAAAACATATAGTAAACTAAGACACCACTTGCAACACTTTGGCAACCATGGGAAGAGGACCACCATCCATGAGTACACATCCAGACTCCAAATAATAACAATAGTAAAACAAATAATAATTAAAGTGCAAGGATGACACACAGTGGTGGAGGGAGGGGGGGGGGGGCGCCTGGGCCATGGCCCTACCCCAGGAGGAAAAAAAAATTAATTATAAAAATTTAAAAATTTTATTACTTCTATGTAGTATTTGGATCCAAGTTCAATTTGGCCATACTCGGATCCAACTCCAACCCCCAAAACCTGCTCCCCCCCCCCCCCCCCGCTTTTGTTTGCCCTATTTCAACATTTGGTTTTCAAAAAAGGGTAAAACCCGCGTGCGAGGGATGAGAAAACAAGAAACAAAGAGAGAGGGAGTGGGTCTGATAGAGAAAACGAGTGAGAAAGAAAGGGAGCACTGGAGCAGGTCTGCAGGAGAGACCAAAAGACAACAGGTGTACTGAGCACGAGCACGCTGCTGGCTTCAGGAAGAGGTGGGGCCATTTCCTGACTTTCTTCCATTCTTTATTATAATGGTCTTCATTTTTGTTGCATAGTGAAATATGGTGGGGCCATTTTTTTCATACTTTAGTTTTTATGTTTCTTTTTTCTTAACCTTTTCTATCATTTTCCTTTTCTCTATGGTGGGTTTCTAATTTCTATTATGCATATTTTTTATTTTTTAACCTTGATCTTTCAAGGTTTCACTATGAATCTGTTAAATTTTATTAGGTCTTTCATGCTTAAATGGTAAGGCCTTTTAATGAAAGTGGATGGTGTATGCCACTATTTATTTCCTGCAAAAGAAACAAATGCTTGCAAAGAGGTGCAGTCAAGGAAGCAAAACCCAAACAGAATTTTGATCACAAGTTCAGAAGTTCTGCCTCAGCAGTATCCGGTAAAAAAAAAATTCACTACTTTCAGGCATACTCTTTTTAATTGAATATTGGTCAAAATCACCCTAAAGCATCCAAAAACAAGCATCATGGTTCCCATCTTATCAAAATTCCATTTCTCCAGTTCAAACTAGGTTTTGGTTCACAATTTGTGTATGATGATGCTTTATCAACCCAATTGAACGAAATCATTAGACCTGCACTGACCAGGTCACAGATGTCAAGGCCATCAGTTGTAAATTGCTAAGAAGATTCTTGGTCTTAAGTCCTTCACAATTCCAAGCATGGGTTTGCTGCTATCCTGAGCATAGGGGATGAGGAAGTGGCTTTTTCCAACATTAGTAACAAAGAGCATGACAACCCTCTTATTAAGGATGACCCCATACAGGAGAGTCTGGAAAATGTCCCCATTTTTTTAATGCGGAGGAATTTAGCATCTTTCTGCTTATAGTTGTCTCAGTGGGGTCTGTTTTGAATCCAAGTCTCAATAGTGGATGTGGATGGTATAGCATACGACTGAGAAACTTAGGGGGCAAACAACATAGTTTTGATATTGTCGTGGACTTGTGATTCTAAGTTTCTTCTAACCTGTAATAACTCTTTGGGGTTTTCAGCCTGACCTTCTATTTGAGGCATCTTCCCACATCTTAAACTATATCTTAAACTTTAAAAAGTTAAATGGTGATTTGATGAGAGGTGAAAAAAGTTAAATGGCATCCATAAGAATTTATAAAAGTAGCTTCATAAAGGCCTAAAATCATTCTCTGTTTCATTTTTCAGATTTCACTCCACTTGTGAAATTCGAAAAACAAGTTAGCGAGGGGAGAAAACAACTCTTCGTTGTTCTACATAGTGCAAGAGGTTCAACAGGTAAATGTTGTCTTCTTTATTCTGCTGTTTATAAGGTGGTTGGTTCTAAATTTCTGCTTTTCATAAGTTAAAATTTTAGTACTTTCTTCGATGTGTATAAATCTTATTGTCTATTTTAAATTTCAGATTTTTTGTGTTAGCTTATTGAGAAGATGAAGAAAATATTCAAGATTATTTCAAAAAGAAACAAGTTATTGATTAATTGAAAGAAAACTAAGAGGGAGAAGACTAAAATGCTGGCTGTTCTAATCCAAAAGCTCTTGATGTTGTTCTTTTTGACTCAGATTCTCCACTTTTTAAGTATTCAAAAACTAAAATTGTAGAAAGCATCGTGCGTGATCCAAGATTGCGACGTCCTATATGGGAGATACCAATAAATAAGAGAGATGAAGTTAGGCGAACATATATTAATTATGTATCATATCAGCATAAGCTTCATAGATATCCAGTGTCAGGTTCTTCTAGTCATCCTCGTAAGTTTCAAGCTTCTTGGTTTCAAAAATTTCTATGGTTAGAATATTCTCAAAAGACAGATAGTACATATTGTTTACTGTGTTATCTTTTCAGTACTCCACATTCAAATGACAATCCATTTATTACTGAATGATTCAGAGTTTGAAAGAGGGTGGGTGGTAGTGAGAAAACATGTGCTTTTTATAGTCATGAAGGGACAAGTCAAAATTCGCCTCATCATATGAATGTGCAAGCATTTAATGACTTAAGTCGTCAAAGCAAACATATAGATAAAATGATTGAAAAGCAAAATTCAGAGCTTGTTTACAACAATCACTTGAGATTGAAAGCATCTGTGATTCTGTGGACGTAGTTCGTTGGTTAGCATTCCAAACTTGTGCTTTTAGAGGCCATGATGAAAGTTCAAGTTCATTGAATCAATGTAACTTTATTGAGTTCATTGAAATTTTAGCTAATTATAATGATAGAGTTGCACAAGTTGTTTTGGATAATGCCCAAAAAAATGCTAAATATACATCACCAACAATTCAGAAAGAAATTTTACATGTTTTTGCAAGTAAAGTGAGAGCTAAAATTATAGAAAAAATTGGTGATGCTAAATATTATATTATTATTGATGAATCTCGAGATGAGTCTAAGAAAGAGCAAATGACTTTTGTTTTTAAATTTGTTAATAAGCAAAGTCAAGTTCAAGAGCGATTTTTAGATGTTGTGCATGTGAGAGATACTACAACAATTACATTGAAGAATGCAATTTCTACTTTGTTGTCTCAACATAATCTTAGCATTCAAGATATTCAGGGTCAATGATATGATGGTGCACGCATTAATTTTGAATGAATGTCTTTATGCATATTATGTTCATTGTTTTGCTCATAGATTACAACTTGCACTTGTTGCAGCTTCAAGAGAAGTTGTTGACGTTCATAGTTTTTTTGAATAGTTTGACATATGTAATTAATGTGGTTAGTGTAAGTACTAAACATAATGATAAATTGCGCGACGCTCAAACAAATGAAATTGCATTTAGAATTGCTATAGATGAATTTCAAACAGGAAGAAGACTTAATCAAATTGGATAAATACAGTGGTCTGATGATACTAGATGGAGATCTCATTTTTCTCCGTGTGCAGTTTGATAAAAATGTTCTATGCAGCATGTGTAGCATTGAAAAATTTAAGAGACAATGGATCAACATATCAAATACGGGATGAAGGTAATTCAGCTTACAAAATAATAACATCATTTGACTTTATATTTATTTTGCATTTGGTACAAGAAATTGTGGGACAAAGTGATATTCTTTGTCAGACATTGCAAATGGAAAGACAAGACATTCTAAATGCAATGACTTTGGTTTGTAATTCAAAAAAGTTTCTACAAGAACTTAGAGAGACTGGTTGTGATTCATTTATAGATACTGTGGAAGCATTTTGTATGACACATGATATCCCTATTCCAGATATGGATGCTCAATATTTTATAAGAGGATCATATTCTCGTCGTGAACGTAATTTCATTTGTGAAGTGAGACATCATTATCATGTTGATACTTTTATTGCTGCCATTGATTCTGAGCTGGTAGAGTTGAATAGTAGATTTAATGAGAATTCTATGAAAATACTTCGTTGGATGTCGACATTCAACCCTAGAGATCAATATGAGTTGTTTAATGCATGAGATGCATACACTCTTGCACATAAGTTTTATCATGAAGATTTTCTAGACTCAAATTTTATGGGTTTAAATTATCAGTTGAGACATTACAAGAATGATATTTGTCATCATCTAAGTTTTCAAAATTTGGGTACACTATCAGATGTATGTGAAGTATTGATACGAAATAGAAAAAGTGAACAATATCCTTATGTATACAGGTTGCTTAGTCTCATTCTAACACTTCCTGTCTCCACTGCAACCACAAAAAGGGCATTCTCTGCTATGAAACTTATTAAAACAAGGTTGCGTAACAAAATGGAGGATGAATTCTTTGCATATTGTCTACTTTTGTATATTGAGAAAGAAATTGCTCAAATGTTTGATTTGGATTATATTATTGATGCCTTTTATAAGATGAAAAGTCGTAGAGCACAATTACAATAGGTAAAGTATTTTGTTGCATCTTTTTTATGTTAATTTTTATTTCAGTTATTATTTAGTTGCAATAATAAATTATATAGTTTTAATTTTCATTTTATTGTGTAGGTGAATGAATGATGATAAAGAACTATTTTCAACAAAAGTAAAGGCAAAAAATGATTGTGTTGCATAGAAAGAATGCAAAATTGCTTGTTTTAGGTAAGTAATATTTATTTTTTTGGTTTTCGAGTTTGTAGATGTCTTGTTTGTTATATTTTTGTTGTGAAATTTGCATGTCCACTTTATGTTCACACATACGTCAATTAAATACGACATATGTTCACTTCTACTACACTTTGGTTTGTATATACTATCTAAAGTGTGTGAGTATATATATATATATATATATATATATATATATATATATATATATATATATATATATATATATATATATATATATATATATATATATTACAGTTTGTTGGACCATTCGGCCCGCCCCAAGAAGAAATCCTGGCTCCAGCCCTGATGACACACATGAAAAAAAGAAGTTAAGGTCTAGACGTTGTACAATGCCACAACATTGACATTTGGCCATCGCTACGCATGCATAACATTGTAAGCCACATTGCCACAACATCGACATTCGGCCATCGTGATACACACATAGTAACATGGCGACACACTATGCATACGATAATAGCAACACACAGAGAAGGCGACCAATCATGGCCAGAGAGCGAGAGGGTGGCCATGGCTAGCGCCGACCATGGATAGAGAGAAAAAGATGGCCACCTATGTTCAGTGTTAGCCATGGAGAGAAAGAGACTCAAACAAAGACATACAATTGCAATGGAAATTTTCACGTTGGTCGATGTCTCCACCAGCCGCAGCTCCAGTCTCTAGCAATTTCACAGGCGTGCAGATGGTTGAATCTTCAACTTCACAGGTGATTTGGGATTGAGAAAAGGGGATTTAGGGATACAAACAGGGTTTAGTTAAGGCTACATTTGAAGCCCTCTTTATCAGTTTTATTTAATTTTAATTTTTTTAATTAAAAAAACTAAACAAATTCTGTCCCTCTCTACCAAATGAGGCACACACTTTAGGGATGTGTGTGCCTCATGGCCCTGCCTCAAAGCGTTTCTTTATAAAAAATGCTTTGAGTCGCTTTTTTTGTTGTTGTTGTGAAGCATATGTTGCTTCTTACAACATTGGTTGGCTCATATCCTCTTGGCGGCACATTTGGAAGGAGCGCAACAATAGGGTATTCAGGGGCACTTTCTCATCAGAGGATATTGTGGCACCCCATGTGTAGTGGGATGTCCACTTTGGTATTCGACTACAACATTTTGTTATTCAGCTACGACACCATCTATCGTTTGTTGCTGGGTAGGCTGTAGCTCCACCTATCCACTCTCTCTCCACCCTGCTTATTCTGTTTTATTGTGTTGTTGTCTTGTATATTTTGTTCTTCTATTTTGTTTTTGCGGTTTGTTATTGAATTTAGGAGACTTCTTGTCTCCAATTTTTTTTTATGCATTTCCATTTGATCCTGTGTGTGTGTGTTTGGGGAAGGAGAACAATCTCCGCCCCTTCTCTTTCCTATCGATCGACAGGGGCTGCCATCACCTTCTAGCTCCCTCCCATCCTCTTCCTCCCACAGGTTTTAGACTCCAACTTCATCGTGCCGCGATGACATCTTTGCACCCTTGTTTTAGTGTGAGGAAGAGAAGATCAATGTAGGAGTAACACTGATAAACACACGACAGCATACTGAAAGGGTTGGAGCAAAATTTATCCACATTGGTTCTTGTTTTTCGAGCTTGTTGCATGTATGGAGCTATCCAAGAGGGCACACAAGTTCAGGGCTGTCAATCCGCAATGGGCACTCATCTGCTTTGTCCATCAGGAATTCATCACCGAACTTTCATGCAAAATGTGGTAGTATCGGATATGCAATTAATTTGTTCGATCAAATGCTTGAGAGAGATGTTCACTTGGAGCATGTAAGTAAAACTAAAAATGGTGTACAACTGCGTTGTCAAGTTTTTGAATATGACGTGTTTGTGGGTAATTCACTAGTAGATGCTTAATCAAGCAGGAGATGGCATTGATGAAGCACATTGACTATTTTTCAATATGAAATGTAAGAGTAAGATCTTGTGGAATTCCATTATTTGTAGCTTATTTTATACTGAGCGCTCTATTTGAGCATTTCAACAGGAAATCACTGTTCTTCTTTTTCTTTGCGTTGTTGTGTATTGCAATCCAAATATAGTGGATTCCTTTATTGCACATTGTGAATTTGCGTAAAAAAGCTAGGAATCGCAACGTTAGTTTTTTTTATCATGCAAAATTTTTGTCCATGCTGTATTTAAACAGAGTGAGACATTACCATGGACAACATCTGTGCAATTCACACAAAGGATGATTTTTTTTCTTCTCCATGGACAAACGTTCATGGACAAGCATTGATCTTTGCTGCACAATTCAAACGCCCCTTTGAAATGGCAATTTATCCAGAGTCACAAAAGACAAGTTTTTTTTTCTGAAAAAAATTTTGAAAAAACGCAATAAATTAAACTGTCTTTTAAAACTTAAAAAAACATGTTTTTAAAAAAAAAACATTAACAAGTTTTTTTTATTTTTTCAAAATCACCCGATAATCTCTCGATATTACAACTTTTAGTGTCCGTTTGATGCATAAGAAGAATTTAACTTGGTAAATTTACCATGGTAATTTTTTTTAAAAAAATTTACAAGATGAAAATTTTTTCTCTTCCAATCTGAGGCCCTGTTTAATGACAGGGTAGAATTTAACGTGGTAAAATTAATCATGTTTGATGCACATGATAGTTTTTTGCAGGATAAAATTAACTCTGTTTGATGCACATGATAGTTTTTTTTTGAGTAAAATTAATCTGATGCACATGGTAGAAGATTTGAGAGACTACACCTATGCATTAAGCATGCATACCAACAACATAGTGCAATGTACATCAAGGAATTTCAGTAAACCAAGGGATGCACCATCCTGGTGAAGTTAAGTTAAGCAAGTTCAGAAAGCAACTAAGGAAAAACTGCAAGAAAATTGTGGGACATAAGCTCCTTCATTAAACACTAGTCAGTGCCTGTGAAGGAAGCCTAGTTGATAAACATTAGCCTAAAGAGTCAAAGGCAACTAAAAGAAAACTCATATGATGAAAACAATTGATGGCCACACTTATTCCAGCTCATAGATGTTCCAAGTTATTGAGCCAGTTGCTACTTGCTAGAGATCCTGGGCAGATTCCAGCTCCTCAGTTGCAAACCAAAATAAAATACTAGTTGTTTGCTTATGCCCTGTCATCAAGCTTATGCAACAGATAATATTTTGGACCCCATATGAAAGTAATCCAGAATCATGGTCGTCACAGCTATGATGGACAAGCATCCGGGTGTTGAAGGTTTGCAAAACTGCAAGCAAGTCACAAGGTTATAAATTCTGTTTCCTCTGCAAACATCCTATCAAAAGGTCATTCAGCTCGTATCAACCAAATCAAGCGATCCAAGACTTTGTTACAGTTTATCCATTAATCCTATGAAATCCAAGAAGCTCATAAAATTGTCATTGTACCATCTAAAACAAACGAATAAAATCACCAAAATGCCGACCATGCTCTGTGCTGGAGAGAAGGCATGATGCAGTGACCCAAAAACCTCACCTCATCGGGTCGCCGAGCTCATTCCCTCGCACGCGGGGCTCTCGTCGAAGTTCCTCGTTGGAATCCCGTCAAGCAGTTTCTTCTTCACGCGGCGCAGGGAAAGAAGTCAAGAACAGTGGGGAACGTTGAGGAGGTTCTTCCGTCGACTGCCACGGAGGAGGAGACACAGCGAGGTGTAGCGGGAGAGAAGAGGGTCGTCCACGGGAAAAGAGGGGAGAAATTGAGAGCCCTAACAGCTCTCAATTTTGTCTCCGCCAAAAAGTCGGTCCTCACACAAGACCGACTTTTTCACCGGTGAAATTTCACCCGATGGCAGAGTAAATTTCGGGTGAAATTTATGTGCGTTTGTTGCGAAGAACCGTGAACGGGTGAAATTTGTCCCTCCCGTACGTTTGAATTCCCTTCCAAAGGAACAGGACAAAAGTGTTCTGTGTAGGACATTCCGACGCAAACATCAGACACGGAACAGCAGCGAACCCTGGGAGAGAGCGGGGGGACTGTGGTTGGATATATTTTCCTCCTGTTCCCCGCGGGTGTCTCTCTCTCTGACGCTCCCTCGCCGGCTGCTTGCTCTCCCTGCCTTCCTTTCCGACGTTCCGCTGTCGGCTGGTCACGGCATTCCGGTTACCTGTATAGCGAGACTGGCTTCCTTCGCTGGTGCCAGCCGGCGTTCCGGCCACTTTATAATCTCCAACATCCCAGACAGGTGAGACGCCGAGGTTTACTCCCTCTCTCTCTCTCTCTCTCCCTCTCTCACACACACACAAACTTTCTATCTCTCTATTGTATTAAAAATACCCGAAAGAGATTAGAGAGAAAAAAGTTACCGTATTCTAGCGCTCGTGCTCTGCTACTGTTTGTTTGTTTTTTTTTTCTCTCCCCCTCTCTGCTACTTTTTTTTTCCTCTGGTATAATGGACGTTGAGTGCAATTGTTTGTGAAAATGTCTGCTGTTTTCTTTTGTGTTTACGTTTCTGGAATGGTGATGCAACCTCGAGAGTTCTGGTTTGTTTGCGGTCGGTCGAGAGGGGTTTTCTATGAAGTGAGATACTTCAATTTCTGAGCTTCTCGTTGTTGCTCTGCAAAAAGGACGCAGAATATTTGCATCAGTCTTTTCTTTGTGCTCTGCTTCTGTGTGGAAATTATGTTGTTGCACGAATAAAACATCATATTATTAGGTGGCTTTGTAGTGCGAAGCATCGATGGTGTCTATTGGTTTCTTTCTTTCTAGTATGCTCTTTTTCCGTTGATGATTATTAGAGGTGTGAACTGCTTTTGGATAACGTGCATTAGTAGCTCTGAGATTAGCTGATGCATTAGAATTCCACTTTCCCTTTTCACGAGTTTCTTTATTTTTCTGTCAATTGGTCCCTTATGCACATCCTGAAAATGAAATAGAGTCAAATTCGACATTGTATGACTGTTTGGAATAAGAAAGTAAAAGTTGGAGTACTTGGTACTTGCTCAAGAGATCGAAGAGGGATCAACTTCTTGGTTCCTTGAGCTTTGTTTCATGGGATGGACTGAGCCGGTTTCGGTAAGATATCTCTAGTGATAGACTAGCTCAGTCCTTAAGAGTAAAATGTATGGAAGAACATTACACAAAACTGAGAAGAAGAGATCAGCATAACTGATAGAGCCTTGACTAATAGGTGGGTGACTGTTCATGGGGTTCATACCTGATTGAGTCCTACTGGGAGGAGGCTCCTTGGGCCGAAGAGCTTTTACCCGAGGGTTTTACATTGCTCAGCGGGAAACCATTCGTTTTACCAGTAGTCCTAAAACCTAGGTCTTCCATCCCAAGAGCAGTTTCTCTGTTGTCTGGAAACATCATGGAAAACAACAACTATGGAAGTTTCTATTTACTTTTAGGAAGGTTTTATTATTCTGATTTCTGCATAACGTTCATTTCCAGTATTCTAGGATTATCTTGAAAATGCAGAGGCAGAGAAAAGTTAATCAGAAACTTGACGTTTTTCAATTCATGTGACCTATGTTCAAGCAATGCATTGATTACAGTAGTACTAAGTCTATGCATTTTAAGTTTTCCTGCTCAAAGTAGTAGTAAAGCAAATATTCCCTACCACATTAATTGTAACTGAATCTCTTGTCCAGATCATGGGAAATATACAGGACGGATCTGCAGAAGCATGAGAAAATTTTCTTGCTTGATTGATTTCAAGCAAATGACTTCTGAGAATGAACACTCCATATCACCATATCATGGCTCTGTGATGGATATCATCCATTTCATGCATCTATGATTCTATGCACAGGGAAACCTGTTTATCCACAACTTTATTGTATATACTTTAGTAACTGAAATTGTAATTACATCTTATTTTCCAAATTTATTATTAAGTTTGTATATTTACTAGTTGAATTTTATTAAGAATAATATATCCTGAATTATTATTTTGCAACTTTTTAAGATGAATTGCCTCGTTACTGTAGATAGCAACTCATGAAAAAAAGTATGTCAGCTGCTTCTTTTCTCTGTTGCTTATCTAGGCTAACTCTATAGTCTCTGACCAACAGGGATGAGCATAGAGTTGCCTCTACTTGTGAAATAGAGCCTCGTCATCTGTAGCATATATTGTTGCCATTGATATTAGACATGCTTTGTTTCTCTTCATGATGTTATGAAGATGGTCATGCTTATTTAATGTCTTGCACTTGAGTACTTTGAGCCCCAGATGGAGCTAATGATACTGAAGCTTATTATAATTCAATTAGCTTATATAGCTAATGTCACGACCCAATTTTTGACACCAAAAATTTTCTTCTTCCTTTATTAAAAATAATTGCGGAAGCAACGTTGAGTCTTGACCAGAACATAAACAAATGCATTGTATTAAAATAAAACACTTGGACCCAAACAATTAAAATGACCACTAAGCCCAAAACCGACGCAGTGTCCAGAATGCCAATGCCCGTCGATCACAAAGCCAGAGGTCGTCACTCTTTGAGCCAGAATCTATCATGTACTACCTGTGGAGTAGAAAGAAGGGTCAGAATTCCTCTGAGTATGGAAAAATTCAGCCATGAATGAAACATGACCCAACAAAATAGTATTTGATTTTGCAAAACAATTATCCTCAAATCTTAACATGTATTACAATTACAACTCGTCAACAGAAACAAAACGAGGTGTGCACAACCTCCAAATATTTCGTAGGCTTCCAACCGTGGTTCTCTGACAATGTTATGGTCATCGTGCCAAGCAACAGAAAACCCCGTGGGCACTCACGGGCAGAACAAAACATATCTTCACCAGGCGATCAAACAAATCGAGGGTACCTGAAGTGAAGCCTCTTGAGAAATCCTAGATCGCCGCTGCAGCAGCATGGCCCGCCCTAGGAACGCGGTTTGAGATATCCCAAACACAATAAATCAACCATATTACTTTAATGGCAACAAAGCAAAGTCAAGTAGAAATGCAACAATAGAAAGCACATCACGTTCAAAATTAACATAATAATCACTATTTAGAAACAAGAGAGTTCAACACCCCTTTTTCTGAAATTTAAATAAAACAAAAGGTATCAAAGAGCAATAATACATAACAATTTATTTTTCTACTAAAATTGCAAACAAATTTACGAAAATCCTCTTTCGGAAATTTTAAGAACTTGAATCGTACCAAAACGTAATTTCATATTAAATATCCGGTTTCTGCTGAAAATCACTTTCGCAAGCCTCTTTTTGAAGAGGTTTTTAGCAAAAATGTTGCGGCATGTATTTATAAAAATTATAACAGCTTATCCGAATACTTTGATAATTAGGTGGACCCTCTTTGAAATTTTCCAACATCATATAAAAATGGCCGAGCGCTCGTTTTTCCCTCATTTCACGCGTCGTTTTCTCTCTCCTCACGAGCGCCTCTTCCTCGTCTTCTTCTCGCGCGACCGACGGTGGAGCCTCCACCGTTCTTCCATGACCAAAACCAGAGGGAGATCTCTCTGTCTCGCGCGAGATCCGGCGTTGGGTCTTCTGCTGCTGCGCCCACCGGCCGTCTGACGGTCTCAGTCGTCACTGCCTCCTCTGCTGCTCCCGTTTCTCAGCACTGTGTCTGTCACCGTGAGGACGACGACCTCCCAGCTTCAACGGCGTCCTCACAGTCTCTCTCTCGCTGCAACACTGAAGAACCGACAGGAAGAAGGGAACGACATGAGGAATTCAACGTTGTGCTCCCTACTTTCCCCAAATCGCCTCTGTTACCAGCGTGAGGATGATGGCTGCTTTTACATCGACGGAGTCTGCTCGTTGTCAATGCAGTCCTTCCTTCCCTTTCTCTTATTTGTTGCTAATTTTAAATTTTCCTTAAGTCGAGCAGAGCAGGTCATGCCCTCTATGGACGATGTTCTGAACTGCTCTTTTCTTTGGCTTGGTATAATCTTAATTTGGGGATGACAACGGAGTCTTTCCTCTTTCAGATTTGTATCACAAATTCTGTGGTCAGACCCTCCGTGAGGGTTCTGGTATATGATTACTTCCTGTGATTTGCTCGAGCCCTCTAACAAAGCCCTTAACATAAATGTGCATGCTCAGTTTTAGGGTCGGCTGGAATCTCTGTTTTCTCACAGATGAACTAACGCATACCACTTAACGCAGGAACCCAAGGGTTTCAAAACTTCAACTATGATTTACCGGTCTTGCACTTCACATTTGTATCAAACATGCTTTATTGCAAAAAGATCAGAGATAACTCGTACTAAGAACATTGTGCATCAAAACACCTCATGCGTGGATTCACATCTAGGCATATAAATACATAAATCTACATGTATATATATCTATACCACATCCAAAAATACAGGCTTCATGCTACATTGATGACAGAAAATCCCCATACCTCTGAAAATCTGAAATAAACCTTGGCAGCAACTCCTTCTCTCTGCGTGAGGTTCTTTTCCAGCAGCCTCCAACTTCAATCTCTCTCAATCTCTCTGTTGCTGGACGTGCCCCTCTAATGCTGTAAAACAATCATTTCCCCTTTGCAGTTACATCTTTATCCTTATCTTTTCCCAAAAACATCTCATTTATGATAAATCCGGCTCTTTTATGATAAACTTGACAGTTTGAGATGTTCATTAAAAATCATTTGATCTTTCATTTGATGATTCCTCCCCAAATTAACGTTCCAAATGTTTAAGGAAACGTAAGTGAAAATCGTGGGTCTTACAGCTAATGATGCTCCCCTCACTTGGCCTTGAGGTTGGATTTAGGATGTTCAAGGTAGAAGGGTCCAAGAGTTTAATACATGGGGTTTCTTCTCCTAGGATGTTAAAGTTTGTTGCCTTTCTTGTCCAACTGCTGTTGGGATTTAAGTACATTATAAAATTTCTTTCACTATATATCTAGAAGAAACAGACATCCTTGTACTGAAGACTTTGTAGTTCTTCACTATCACGTAAATGAAAGTTGCCACGAATTTAGCCTTGGAGTCATGTTCAGACATGTCTTAAAACATCCGCGGCAACAGAACATCTTTGTTTAGTTTGTAATTGGTAAGGGTTACACATTTTTTTAGTGTTCATACTTTATCTCATTTTAATTTATTCATGTCAAGAAACCTTAAATGCTTGAAGTTTCATTTGCCTGGAATAACGTTAGGTTGTTCTTTTTTGTAATTCATGGACGTGTTTGGATGATTACTGCAGTTATGAAGGTCGAGGTTGAAACAAACATGGCACATGACACTATGAAAGTAGATCTGGAGAATCCTATGTCCAGCTTTCAAAAAGTTAAGGTGGAGTATGAGGAATTAGGAGCTGATGTGGTGGAGGAAGCAAATCAGAGAGGGAGAACGGGACAGAGTTTACGTGCTAAGCAGGCTATCAAAGTGAAGAAAGAAAAAAGAGATGGTAATGATACACATTGGGAAGCTGATGTGGTGGAGGAAGCAAATCAGAGACGGAGAACGGGACAGAATTTACGTGCTAAGCAGGGTATCAAAGTGAAGAAAGAAAAAAGAGATGGTAATGATACACTTTGGGTGAATAGGGCTTTGATCTCAAACAAAGCGCATGGGACAGGAATTTCAGGAATAGTGTCATTTGAGCACAAATGTCACTTGCGGCGTTTGCTGAGGAAAATGATGAGGGAGCAAAAATGGAAGGGGGCAGCAGGAGTTTTGAGCACATTGCTGAAGGGCACATGTAAGGATTACTTGTCCCTAAAGAATCGAAGGAAATATTGGGTAAGTTATTTTGAATTATTGTTTATTTTTGTTCAGAGTTTCACTAGTTAACTTGTTGGAGATGGGATATTTTATGCTGCTATATTTAGTGAATCAGTATGATTCTAAAAAATACAATTATTTGTTCTTGGTTTTGGAACACCTGATTTTCAGTTTATGTTTAGAATATATGCAAACATTTGGCTATCCTTGTGCCAGTTACTGACTAATATGATGCCTGCCTTATGTCACATCGATGTGGAGGAATTTAAAAAAACTTGAATGCAGTTATTCAAGTATACTCTCTGTTTCTATATTGATGACAAAGCACTGTAAGTCTGGAATGCTTGTCAACAAAGTCACTAATTAACTAATGGTAATGACTACTAAATTGCTGTTTTAAATGTACAAATTAATAGAATACATTAGTTTGATCACAAAACATGCTTGTTCACATTTCTCAACCACAACAGTATGAAGGAAAAATAAATAACAATCTACTAATTCTTAACTAATTAAGACATGTTTTGTTTTATAGGCTAACAACACATGCTAAATTTGTGGCAGAATGGGACTCGGTCCACGTTGACCAAGTCAGAACGTTAAAGAAAATCAAGTATGAGTGCGCTAATAGTCTAATACTGTCTCCACAAACATACCCAAAGCTGCAGATGCATCTTGCGTTATCGACATTGATGCAGTTCTGTGCAGGAGTGTCTAGTACGTGATGTGTAGTATAAATGACCCATCTGAAAAGCAATTGGAAACAAGATTAGATGATTAGAAACCCTTCTTTTTCTCATCTCTTAATGTTATTTGTTCTCTAACTAACAGCTGTTGCTATTTGTTTAAACACTTAATATCCTATATTTGCTTTTATATCTGTTATTTCTTTAGGCGTCATTGGAGCTTCTTAGACGGATTGGGTTTTCCTCCGGCAATCTCTGGAAGCTAGAACGTATATATGAAATTTGGTCAAGTAAGCAGCGACCAGGGAATCGTACATCACGTAAGGTGACTAATTTCCAATGTTTCAATTTATATTTGAATGCTGTCATTTGCATATGTTTTCCTGCATTTTGCATCTTTTTGCTGATTGTACAAGTTTAACACAAATACTTAATAACTTGTTTGCAGAAGAAGTATCTGATCCAGTTGGAGCATGCACTCCTTTTGTTAATGGAAGCCAAGGTTGAAGCTGCATTCAACATCACCAAATTGTATGTTTTATTGTTCAGTTAAATGACTAATTCCTTGGGGGAATAGTTGCTTAATTAAGGACTTGCTGTTAGTGCTTTGTGGTTAATCGAGGACTTGTTTCCTTTCCTTGTGCCTTGCCAATCTATTCACCTATATATGGATCACTCTATGTTGATAATCTTGATTGGTTATTAATGATGTCCTGCACTTTTCTGTTACCAGACCTACAAAATTAAGATTTTACTGCGAATGTCTATGCTTTTTTTCTGATAATTTCATATTTTTTGCATTTTAATGTCCTTCCAACTGAACTAAAAGTGGCGAGAAAAATTTGCTTGACACACACACCACAGACACATACATTTAATGGGTTCAACCAATCTCATTTTGAAACTGGCTACTTTACACTTTTTTCTCTTTCACTCTCTGACCTACATTTTTCTCTCCCTTTCATTTTTCTTTTTCCCTTTACACCACCATCCTCTCACCTTAAGATTGGTGGATCCTCGAGAGAGAGAGGAGGCCTGGAAAGTAAGTCAAAAAATGGAACTGGTTTACTCATTTCCTTTCTCTCACTCTTTCTATATATATATATATATGCATGCACACCCACACACATGCAACTATCATGTATACTCGAGTGTAAGGCACACTTGGTGAATATCTCACTCATAAGAACATAGTTGAACTTGAACATATTTGTGAAACTAACTGCGTGGTTGTGATCTCCGTATTTGAAAATTTAACAAAATAAAGCCATGTTTTTTTGTTGCACAGATCTTATGAGGATTTAAGAGAATGGACTGTCTGAATAACTTCTTAAGCTTAGAAAATCCCAAATATAAATAAAAGCACCTCTAAACTTTTCAAACACAGAAATCACATTTTGCGGTGCAGTCAATTTCAGAAAGCCACACAACTGTGAAATTCATCTGGATTTGCAATTGAACTTGAGCATACAGTAAAGTGACACCTCTCTCTCTCTCCCTCTCTACACAAAAGCCACACAACTGAGATAATAAGCTGGATTGCTTTCAATTGCACTCAAGTATACAGTAAGCGATACCTCTTTCTCTATGTATGTGTGTGTGTGTGTATTCTTTCTGTGAGTTGTCATTTAGTAAATAATGATTCAAGCCTTATGCTTTTCTTAATCAGCCTTGTGCAGGAGCCTGAATGTAGAAATGATTCAATTATACATTTGGTTCATGGTCTGATATTATATCAGCTGTGGTATGCTGGTATTCCTGAGGGTTTGCAGTTGAGAACTCTTGGGAGACATGAAGCTGCAGCATTTTCTTCTTCTGATGTACTTTCTATTCATCGCAGCAGATCAAGACCTGTTGAAGCTCCTGATTCTGATAATGCAATTGATAACTTGAAAGAATGTGCTTCTGGTTACAACTCAGAAAGTTCAATTGGTAATTGCAAAAACACATGCTTTGGTATAAATGATAAGTCTTCAAATAGAAAACGAGCCAGACATTCTCATCCATGTAAACTTTATATGGATCCAACTGCTGAAATTAGAGTTGAAGAGTCCATTTGTACAGATGATTCATATGAAGCAGATTTTTCTGTTTCTTATGCATGTGAGTAATTTCCACCTTTTGGCCACAGTCATATTTTTCTATGAACTTTGATGACCATGTTCTTCAAGTATTTTATTGGTCTCATTTGTGCAAATTTTAGGTGCATATTGAAGTCCTAATTATTAAAGAGTATAGTAGAATAGTTTGTTCAAGAATAATAGATTTTGACATTGAAAACAAATATTAGCAGCAAATATGTACTTTTGTGGGAGGTCATGTGGAAACTTCTCATAAATAAAACCAACCAACATCAGTAGACATGAACATAACATTACAAGGCAAAATAGGAAGATAAAAAAACATAGTTAAATGTGGATATTTTGTGGATGTCTATCAACATTTGTCTGCTGAATCTTAGATCTGGATTGATTTCAACTTTGGGTTTGCATCCATAATCTGCCAACGTGATCTGTCAGTAGCTGCCTTCAAGTTTTTTAGGTTTCCATGCCATTTTCTGGTCCAAACATCTTCAATTTATTTTTCTGTTTCAATGAATCTAGCCTCTAACTCCCCATCTTCTATTTTGCTTACAATGGAATGTTGATTGATCGTTGTATGCTTGGTCTTATCATAATGAATAGGATTCAATCCTTCTTTATGACACTTTAAGTATCACAAAACAGATGTGGGAGCCTTTTCCCTTGGGTCATAGAGTCCATGCCTCAAGCTCAATTGTAAGTTTCTGCTGCTTTTGCACTCCTCTGTGCGCTTCCTTGTGATTCCCAACATTAAATTATTTCCTACAAAAACATAATGACTTAATAGCTGATACTACCTTCTCTATTCTGGATCTCCTTCCTAGCATCTGGACACAATGCAATTCAAATGATATGACATCCTTTTTACAAAATCATATATTTAGTTATTGACTGATGCAGAGCTGAAACACTTGATTTATGACATATTTCAAATATAGATAGACGAAAGTGACGTGTGCGTTTTTGTGTCTAAAAACTAAGTTATCATAAATCTCCAAGATCAACTTTTAGTTTCTGATGAGGACCTGGAGTAAAAAGGTTTTGCAGTTGCTCTTTCTGTTGTTTTTTTTCTTTGGCAAAAAATCGACATTATTTTTATGTTAAATCAACATGAGTTCATTTTTTCAATTTGTCAGCTTCCAAAGGTAGAAGATGTTTCAATTTTTATTTTATTTGTTGTTTAGCAGCATCTTCCACTTCATTATTGTGCCTTTTGAGCTACATGTGTTTATTATATCATAAGCAATAATCATAGCAAGATGTTGATTTGGCTTTAGGAACTTGTTATCTTGGACATAATGGCAAGTGCAAATAATTCTACTTCTCTAAATAGTTAAATACTCCACCTGGAACGTTATATTTTGTTTTTCTTGTTAGACATCCTTCTTGACTTCTTCCCTTTGTTTCCCTCAATTTTGAGAGATTGATTACTATAACAGTTCCAAGTTATGTTTGCTTGTTCTAGTTTGTAACTTGTGTTTGGAGAATAACTTTATTCCTTTCCTCTTGAAGATCTGGGTTCAGATTTCTTACCTATACGGATCCAAAACTTGCAACAAGATGCAGTTGATCTAATTGACTCGTGTAGGATGATGGTAAATGAATTGTTTAAGGATGCTGTGAAGCATTTACAACTTGCACTTTCCTCCAAGCCACCAGTATTTGCAGCCTTACCCCTGCTTGTACAGGTGAAATAGTTTCCTTATTCAATTTGTGCTTTCAAACTTTATATCGGCTATGTATACTTTTCTCGGCACAAAATAATGCTTCTATTGGATACATATTATGTAGTGGTTCTTGTAAATCAGGCCCAAAACTTGGCAAATGCTTCAAGAGATACACTCTTGAAGACTCCAACAACTTCAATAAGTAACACACAATAAGCCTCAAACTTGAGGAGAAGAAGAATATATTAATCTCAACTAGATACACAAGAAGAGGCCTAAAAGCCTTAACTTTACACTAGTGAACCTCCACTATTTATAAGGGAGAAAACAGAAGAGAGGAGAGGGCTAGCCGTTGGAGACTAGTTCCAACGGCTAGAATTCTAGCCGTTGGGACTAGTCTCCCCTTGGGTCCCCTTTGGATAAAAACAGAAAGGGGCAGGGGTAAAACAGGAAAAATACAAAAAATAAAAAGACAAAAAAGGAAGATAAAAAGTTACATAAATATCCTAAGTACCCAAGCCTATATATATATATATATATATATATATATATATATATATGACACATATTAGAGACTAATATGTGTAATGTATATACATATATGTATGTATAGAAAGGATACATACATTCTAACACCCCCCCTCAAACTTACGGTGTGATAACCGAAAGTTTGCCAAGGAGAAAATGGAATCTAGCTGCCGCAAGAGCCTTTGTGAAAAAGTCGCCTAGTT